>LBNU01024705.1:26632-40008 GCA_014162995.1 Artemisia annua | reverse complement strand
CAATAGTCACACAAAATACAAATTTCTTCACTTTAAACAACATATGGTCACACTTATTAACATGTTTGGTCACTTTTTTTTAAAATTGTATGTGACTAACTCAAAAACAAACCACGCTTTGTGTGACTAAATATTACAAACGGCCACATAAACATACAAATTTATGTGACCATTGGATGAACAATAGTCACATAAAAGACATTTACTTGATTTTAAAAAGCATATGGTCACACTTATTAACACTTTTGGTCACTTTTTTTTAAAATTGTATGTGACTAACTAAAAAACAAACCACGATTTGTGTGACTAAATATTACAAAAGGCCACATAAACATACAAATTTGTGTGACTATAAAGTATTTACGGTCACACATAATGATTAATTCAACAAAATTAGTGCATAATTCGTCACACATATTCGGGTTTTGGTCACTCATTTTCAACGAAAATGGTCACGAACTCAACAAGGTCACCATATGCCACCTACGGTGGCGGGACTTTTGGTGACACACGACGAAAAAAAACGTGTGTGACTATATGCATATCGTCACATATTTTTGGGCGTGACCGATACAACTTTTTGTACTAGTGTTACGGTTACAGCCAGGCAGTCAATTTGGTTGCTTCAGCTGAGTTATGCTATGGTGTTATGATGTTTTTTCTCATGGTATTTATATTTTTTAAGCATGTGAAATCTATCCGGATCTTGGCGGGGCAGCATCACAGAAACGATACTTGCAGCCATGCTGGGTGGATAACGCTGGGTCCGGTACCCCCTTAAATGTGGTTTGGTAATGTTGTTTGGTTTGATGATGGCTTGGTTAACCTGAATTATGCTATGCTGTTATGATGTTTCGCCTCATGATATTTGGAATTTTTTAGCATGTGAAATCTGTCCATATCTTGGCAGGGCAGCATCACAAAAGTGATGCTTGCATTCATGGCGGGTCGATAACGCCATAATCAAACCAAACAACATCACCAAAGCAGTCACACCCAGCAATGCCCGTATCTTGGCTAGGCAGTCACGGCGAGAGTGTGATTGCAGCCGTGTGGGGTGATGAACGATGATGATCAATTACTAATTATATTAAACAAGAGATGCATTCATGTTCAACTCAAGAATCCAATGGTATAAATTTCTTGCCTTTTATAAATGGTTTCGTTCTTTTTTATTGAATAATTGTTTTGAATCACATAATGAAGAGTGGTATGTTTCATGATTATGCGTTTTTTAGGAAATGTGGAATCATGTAGAATAGACAAGGAAGAAAGTTTCACCAACGAAGTGTACTGGAATGGGTGACAGGTGCTTAATTAAGCTTTAGGCATTTGCAACATTGCAGTAACCGATTATACGAGACTGTTTAGTGCTGAGGTTCGAGGTCACAAAACCTGTCACCAACAAGTGGTAACAGGCGTCACTGTAAAATGCAATTTTTTTTTATAAAACTAACTTTTCCTTTTGGTAATGAACTGTTGTTTGTGTGGCCAAGGTTTGGACCTGTGTGCGTGTGCCATGGCTGATTTTCATCATGGGATCAGGGTTAGTACTAACATGTTTTTTTCACTTGAATTGATGATTCCAATACATGTACAACATTATTTGATTTGCTCACTAGCAGTTTGCTACTTATCTTAAAAAGAACGGATAAGCAGTTGCGCAGAAAAAAACTCAATCCCGAACACCCTTTTATGTTAAAAATAGTGTTAATGTAGGTTTCGAACTGGGTTCGTATTTAGAAAAAGCTTTGCTAATAATACAAATAATGTACTTGGAGATCTACATAGTTATCTAATTTTACTTAACTATTAGCAGAAATGTTGCGTTTTATGACTTTATGGTTAAACCTTTATGATCTTATGCAAAGGGAGCGGGAGTATTTTGCTACAGGTTGTCAATAAACGAGTCTATAAGTGGCCACACTATGTTGTACCAGTGAACGTATAAGCTTTTGGGTAGCAGAAATCTGAAATAGCTAAAAAAAAAGACATCTTTTATTTGAATTTTGCTAAGCACATTGGGGTGTTTGGCTAAGTATGATTTAGTTTCGTTATTGGTTAGTGTATCTGGAAAAGAAAATTTATCACTTTTGTGGTGTTGGGTAAATCTTATTTCAGAAGTTTAGTGGTTTCTTTACAGATTAATAAGATAATAAATAAAAGATTAACTTATGATGCGAAGAAAATTAGGTGTTATAGCTTTTATTTGTTACTTCAGTTGAATGATGATAATGAAAGTTGAAACAAGATACTATGTGTGTGTTGGTTTTGGGCAAAATTTGTGGCTTTTGCTTTTTTTATTCAAGGTTGATTGATGTTGTGCAGATATTGGCCCAAATCCATATCCCCCCAGACCAGTCCAGAGCGCTGTTTAGGTATTGTTGTTTCTTAATGAACCAGGTATCCTTGAATTGTGTTTGTCCTTCGCCTTAGTAATGTGTTAGGAAAGCCGTTACCCATGCTGGTACTGCACATAGTGAGATACAACGACTGATCTAAGGATGTGCAATTTTAGCTAATCTATTATTTGTTCGTTTAAAGGTGCGTACTTATGTTAAATGGTATTACTATGAATGCATTATCGTCAATACGACAGACAAACCTTGGTTTGCACCAGTAGCAAGAACGTGCATTGAACATTCAGGTTACTTGCCATTTTTTTTGCCCTTGGTTTGGCCCATTGATTACTGCCCAAGCATCCTCGCATATACTCATCTTAATAATCCATTTCCATTGGTTTTCTTATAGACAAAAGACACACATAAACCTAGAATATTCCTGAACCCTCGCTTCAAGCCCTCCATTGTGTTCTGTTGTGAATGAAGAGCCGATCAAAATGTACGGTTTGAACCGAGGGTTTAGCAATATTGTAGGTTTACGTGTGTCTTTTTTGTATAAAAAAACAATGGAGACGAATCATTAAGATGAGTATAAGTGAGGATGATTAGGCAACAAAGCCGTGCGTGTATTACGGATCAAGGTTTGCTCAACTGCTGGTACATTCGCGTTCTTGGATTTGCATTGAGAATATTATCCACGTATATTGGAAAGAACAAACATGTCATATTCAGTTTATTTACTCGACGTCGAACCATATTAATACTTCTTTTCATTGAAATACAGACGCCAATTATCAGTTATATAAATGTGCTTGCTGTACTGTAAGGACGCATCATTGACGCAAAATAGGTCAAGTCGCATCCTTCTAACAGTCTCAAAGTTAGATGAAAATGCGTGCCCTTAATACTGATTCATACTTAGATCGTCTGCTCATATTCTTACTTTTATTTTAATAGGACTATTGATGAGTGTGTAAATACTCATCATTTTTGTCCAATCTGAAATGCAAAAACATTTAAAAAAACACTCAGAAATGCCTCAAAATACAGAAAATATCCCTGGATTGTGTTTTATATGTTTCAGATGCAAAATGATTAAAAACATATGAAAAACGAACAAAGTTTGCATAATTGGCAGTTCCAGTCTCTCAACTTTCAAAACTTGACAAGTCTAGTCCCTAAGCATTTGTTTTGGAAGAAAAGTCAACCAAAGTCCTTTGAAAGTCAAAAGTTATCAAAAATGGTCCTTTGGTGAAAAGTTTCAAAGTTTACAAATTTGGTCCCTGCAGTTTCAGAATTGACATAATTGATCCCTGGGAATTTCAAAAGTGGAAAAGTCAACTATGGTCCTTATACTATTCACACTTGGCAAAATTCACCCTTGTGAATACTTTGGAAAAGTTTCACTTTCAGTCCCTACATTTTCAGAAAATTACAAAAGTGGTCCTTGTAATAAATCCTACACCAAACGGACCCTTTGTATTTCTATTAACCCAAAAACCAAATCCAACCAAATACAAACCAGTCCACCCATTCCACCTTGTAACTCCCATATTAGTCCAACCCACTACAAACCTTGGCCCATTCCCTTTGCTGGCCCAACACCACAACCAGCCCAACCCTCCCTTTTTACTAATAAAATACCAGGGTCAAACCCCCAGTCAAACTCCACCCTTCTCCCACCTTTCCCTCACACTTGGCCCTGCAAAACCATCACCTCACCACCCCCACCATCTCCACCACCCAAACCACTATCCACCTAACATCCCCTCAGCATTTAATACCACCACCCCCTGTTGCAAGCAAAATGCCAAATTGGTATCAAACCAATTTTGGCGCCAAAATAGGTGGAGGGCTGGGATTGCATTTCAGACATCCAATGGCTAGGATTTATGGTGGGAAATGCTCAGAAAGTCAAGAAAACTCTAAAGGCTCCCTATAAAAGGAAGGAGATACAGAGATGAAGGAGTAGTAGATTATTTTAGCTTAATACAGTGTCGAATTAGCTATTTTCCTAATTTCTAGTGTAACTTTCAGCTTTTAAAGATTGTAATCAGTGTTTTCAAGTGTAATCTCAACTAGTTTCATAATCAATTTCAAGTTTCAAGCTTTACTCAGTTTCAATGCAATTTTTCCTTATAATCTCATGATATCTGTAATGTTGAATATAGTTGTTGTTATGGACTCTTAGGCTCATATAAGCTCCTATATAGCATGTGTAAGCTATTAGAAACCTTAAAAACAGTTTAGGACATTAAAAGCAAAAATACCAAAAAAAAAATAAGAAAAATACTTGAAAAATAAAAAAATTGTTGAAGATGATGAAGAAAGCTGGAGCAGGGTGAATTTTGGATGGCCTTGGGTTAGTGGCTTTGTGGAAAGCCTATAGGAGTGTTCTTTGGTCCTTGGTTCATGGTTCTAGCTTGGATTGCATTTTGTAAGCCATTTCTTGAATTTTAGCATTTTACTGTAGCAGTGCTTAATATTGCTTATATCTTTGCTTTTTATGCTTTATCAGTATGCCTTAGTGTAATTATTGCTTAATATTAAGTGTTTGTTTGCTTGTTTACTTTGTGCTCACAATTCTTGTTTTGACTGCCATTTTAGCTTCAACTGTGATTTCTAGTTTTATTGGTTAATTGTTGTTCATAGTTGCTTGTTTGTGTTCATTATAACCCAGTGTAAGCATGTGAATCAATCTCATGGTCTTAATCTGTCATTTGCCTTGAAAACCTCAAAATAGTATTTTCAAAAGAGTGTTTGGTTTAGTAGGGTAACCTATGCTCAGGGTTGTTTGAGTTGTCATTTGTGTTTGACACATGCTGCATTAGGACTAAACAGATCACACAAGTCATAAAAACCATTACTCTTTTCATTAAAAGTCAAAATACACCTTTGATCTCACCTTAGTTGTTCATTGTTAAGATTTAGCAATCAAGATCACCCCAAATCAGTTAAAAAGTTGTTAAACTTGCTAGATTTAGTATCATTGTAGGTTAATACATCATTTTCATTCATCTAGGCCAGATTAAATCTGACAAAAGTCAAACTTGGTGTGTTCTTAAAAAGTCAAAATTTTCATATCTGTCAAATTGGTCAAATCTTTTAGATCATGCATAGGGTTTAATACAGATTGGAAACAATAAATTTTTGTTGTTTTGCATTATTTGGTAGCTTTTTAACATATTTCAAAAAGAAAATCCCATTTTGAAAACCATTTGCTTATCTGAATATAAGCTCAAAGAGGTCTGTTTAGAGTTTTGCCTCCCCTGTGTCACAGTTTTGGTACAACATTCATAAGCTCACACAGAGTTTATTAGTGGGACCCAGGTTGTGAGTCTTGACTTTTTGGAAAGCTCAGGAACCCATCTTATAGAACCAAGTATTGTTTTGCATTTTCTAGCTTATTTGCCTAGCCTGCTAGTAGCTTATTCTTTGTCCTATTTCTCAGTGTACACTGACTCATCAGTGTATACAAGCTTTTCCACAAGCTTCTCATAAGCTTATTTGTGGGACTTAGGCTTAGGTTTTTGGCTCTTTGGAAAGCCTTCCAGGTCAGCTTGTTGGTTCAAGCTTCACTTTGGACCCCCGAACTTGTTTGTGGGCCCCACAGAGGCCTGCAATAGCCCCCTAGACCTGTTTGGTCTGTATGGTTTTTGGATTGCTTATTTCTGTGCTTTAGCTTACTCAGTGTGCTTTTTCCTTCTCATTGGCTTATTTTGTGTTCAAATCATTTGTTTATAGCTTAATATTACCTCTGTGATCATTTGTGTGGCTTATTAGTAACTTATTTTTACCAAAAATCTCATTTTCAAAGCAAAATACCATCTGTTGAGATTTATAAGTTGTACAGTGCTTATTTTTTAGCTTTAGCAAAAGTGTTTTCACAAAATTCTCTTATTTTTAGTATTAAAATAGTTTTGTAAAAATAAAATCAAAAAATCACCACTTTTAATAAAGTGATAGCTTCTATTTAAGCCATTTGGCTTATTTTTCAGCTTTTTCAAAAAGCAATTTTTGATTTTATATTTTTCTTAAGTTCCTGTTATCTTATAGTATTTATATAAAACTTTTCAGATTTATCTCTTTTCATTTAGTATTTATAATAATTAATATTATTTTAATTAGTTTTAATTGAAAAATCAAAAATAAAATCCTCTACTATTCATTTTTAATCTCTGATACTTTTCTAAATTTTTCCTAGCTTTTATAAATCATAAAGTATTTTTAGAAAATAGTTTCATAATTTTTACTGTTCATTTATTATTTTTCTTAATTAATTTAGTTTAATTAGCTTTTAATTAGTAATTAAGTAAATAATTAGTAAAATAGTTTAATTATAATTTATAAAATTTTTATAATTTTTTAGGATTTCTGTAATGGTTAATTAGTTTTATAAAAATTTCATAATTATCTAAGTCATTTTAGTATTATTAGTAATGTAAATTAGTTTAAATTAGTGATTAAATAGTTTTTAATTAATAATTAAATAATCAAAAAAATAATTTTCTTTTTAATTAAATTTTCTTTTAATAATAAGTTTGTAAAAATTTCATTTTCACCCCCTCTAGTTTAAATTCGTTCAAATCTCACCTTTTTATCTGTTCGTAGTCGTATCTGATTTTAATTTAGTTTACGTTTATTTATATATGTAATCTTGTAACTGTTTATACTGTTTATTTTTCTGAATATCAATCAATCAGCAGTGTAATTAAATCCAAATCATTATTTATTACTATTCCCAAATCACTGAATCCCTTGAACGTTTTCCAAATACAATTTCAATCTCGCTGGGACATAACGACCCGGGAATACACTGTGCTTGCACCGGATCATAAATTGATCTGTCCTTTCTCAGATTTGACTTGTTGACCACACCTGGTTGACTGGTTAGTTTGTGAGGATTCAACAACCTGATTCAACAGGAATCTGAACGTGAGCTTACACAAAGAAAGATAGGAGGCGACTACGGGAAAACTGTTGTTGTTTGTGCGCATACACCATGTTGTTGCAAGAGTTAGGAAACTNTTAGAAAGCCTTACAGGTCAGCTTGTTGGTTCAAGCTTCACTTTGGGCCCCTGAACTTGTTTGTGGGCCCCACAGAGGCCTGCAATAGCCCCCTTAGACCTGTTTGGTCTGTATGGTTTTTGGATTGCTTATTTTTGTGCTTTAGCTTACTCAGTGTGCTTTTTCCTTCTCATTCGCTTATTTTGTGTTCAAATCATTTGTTTATAGCTTAATATTACCTCTGTGATCATTTGTGTGGCTTATTAGTAACTTATTTTTACCAAAAATCTCATTTTCAAAGCAAAATACCATCTGTTAAGATTTATAAGTTGTACAGTGCTTATTTTTTAGCTTTAGCAAAAGCGTTTTCACAAAAGTCTCTTATTTTTAGTATTAAAATAGTTTTGTAAAAATAAAATCACAAAATCATCAATTTTAATAAAGTGATAGCTTCTATTTAAGCCCTTTGGCTTATTTTTCAGCTTTTTCAAAAAGCAATTTTCAATTTTATATTTTTCTTAAGTTCCTGTTATCTTATAGTATTTATATAAAAATTTTCAGATTTATCTCTTTTCATTTAGTATTTATAATAATTAATATTAGTTTAATTAGTTTTAATTGAAAAATCAAAAATGAAATCCTCTACTGTCCATTTTTAATCTCTGGTACTTTTTTACATTTTTCCTAGCTTTTATAAATCATAAAGTATTTTTAGAAAATATTTTCATAATTGTTACTGTTCATTAGTATTTTTCTTAATTAATTTAGTTTAATTAGCTTTTAATTAGTAATTAAGTAAATAATTAGTAAAATAGTTTAATTATAATTTTATAAATTTTTTATAATTTTTTAGGATTCCTGTAATGGTTAATTAGTTTTATAAAAAGTTTCATAATTATCTAAGTCATTTTAGTATTATTAGTAATTTAAATTAGTTTAAATTAGTAATTAAATAGTTTTTAATTAATAATTAATATGAAATAATTAAATAATCAAAAAAATAATTTTCTTTTTAATTAAATTTTCTTTTAATAATAAGTTTGTAAAAATTTCATTTTCACCCCCTATAGTTTAAATTCGTTCAAATCTCACCTTTTTATCTGTTCGTAGTCGTATCTGATTTTAATTTAGTTTACGTTTATTTATATCTGTAATCTTGTAACTGTTTATACTGTTTATTTATCTGAATATCAATCAATCAGTAGTGTAATTAAATCCAAATCATTATTTGTTACTATTCCCAAATCACTGAATCCCTTAAACGTTTTCCAAATACAATTTCAATCTCGCTGGGACATAACGACCCGGGAATACACTGTGCTTGCACCGGATCATAAATTGATCTCTCCTCTCTCAGATTTGACTTGTTAACCACACCTGGTTGACTGGTTAGTTTGGGATGAGTCAACTACCTGATTCAACAGGAATCTGAACGTGAGCTTACACAAAGAAAGATAGGAGGCGACTACGGGAAAACTGTTGTTGTTTGTGCGCATACACCATGCTGTTGCAAGAGTTAGGAAATTGTAGCTGATGTGTGATTGCACCTGCGGGAAAGGCTAACATAAAACTGAAAAAAACTCCTAAGAGGTATTCTTTATCCCTAAGATTGGTTTGCTTCTGCTTTTATGTTTCATGGATTGTTTCAATTTTTCTTTTGCTTATTGCTTCTAACTTATAACGTGTGGTCTGCGGAAAACAAAAATATACTTAGGCAAGTTGTTATCAGTAATGACCACATTTGTCATACAAGTTTTAAAAAAATGATTTTGATTTTTGGGGCTGCTACAAAATAATATCAACAAAGTAGTATCCCATTTGTTTTTGTAACGGGTTCTGGGCCGTATAAATGGGTGTTCAGGGGCTGCTGCAACCATTTCTTAAAACCTCTTCTGGTAGAGCTCATCAAGTATGGTAGTGGTTTTGTATTTTCGCCATTAGCATATCCAAACAACTATTTAAAAACAACGTAATCGTACTATTGTAGCTTATGGTACTAAAACTAACAAAGATCTTTTAGAAAATTGCTTCTAATAAGAATTGAGATACTACGCACAATAGTTACTGAATGTTGTTCACTACTGTCCCCTTACTCAACCTGCTCATTAGTACTTGACTTGCTATAAACTCATAAACCCCTAACTATTGCAAGAGTGAAATACTCTTGACAAAAACCAACTATTGATGATCTTTTTGTAATTAACAATATCATGTATGATAATTAAAAAAGTTCACCACTATGTATTTGGTAATAATAAAATGAAACCATCTCTTCATTAATATCCCATATGTTTAACCTGTTCAGGTTGCTTATTTTTTATCTCGATATAGTGCAGAACTCAGCTGCAAATTTCCTGTATAAATTTGCATTGTTGTAATTCTATCAGTAGTGAACAACATCCAGTGACCATTGTTTATAAACACACCAATGCTATAGATTTAGGTCCATAGATTCACAGATTCTGTACGATCTTTTGCCATTTCCCGCTTTTCGTGCTTATGCTTAAGTAGTGCATAATAACAGGTTAAACAATGTACGATCTATTTTTTTTTTCTATTGCAGATACAGCAGTAGCTGCCTCCTTCAGTCAGTTATCTAATGATCTGCTGCATATATATACGATTAGACGAAGCTAGCACTAATTCCCGGATTCAGCTTTTCTACAAATGATCTGAAAGAACTGCTTCTACTTTTTTTTTTTTCCTTTTTTCTTTTGGTTACAATTCGTACTTTGGACTCATATGTAGCTAAACAAACAAGTTCTCCATAGTATGACCTGCGTAGCTAAATGTATCTCCACTTTCACAAACTTTTGCTAACGTAGGTAAATGTATGTTTGGCATTTGCTTTGTGATTCCGTGACTATACACTGATTTCAATATTTCTGTTGACAAACACCCCGTCGCGGAGCAAGAAGCTTTTCATATTACAAACGCCTAAATATTCTACTTTATTTTTATGCAAAATGGCCTCGGCCGAAAAATAGGCCCGCCCGAAACGCGGCGGACCGCTGCCATTCTCGTATCTCTAATATATAATTCAACGAAGAACAAAGTATTAAAATAGCACCATCTACGACATAAAAAATATAATCAAAGTAGAAGAGTAAACTTATCTCAACGATGATGTCATGTTCAAACAGCAAGATTGTTCTTTTGATTTAATATCTTTGAAGTTGAATTTACTTTAATAGCGTGCTGATAACGTGTTGTGAACAAGAATAGATGAATGAAAGTAATCTTCAATTGATAATAATGTTTAGGGAATACAAAGGGTATATATAAGATAATATTAGGGTAAAAACCCTAATAGCTAATTGGGCCATGGGCGTCTTATTAGTTAGATGGACATCCACTAATAATGATCCATAACAATTTGAGTGTTATCTCTCATCATATGATAACATAAAATAATATTGTTTACTTTTTTATTTAATATCTAATATTTAATATTCAATTTATGTGTAATAAACAAATATATATTTAAAATAATCATTTATTTTCTTCCTCCTATTTTTCTTTCAAACCATACCGAATCCAAATCCTATTCCAATCCCACCTATAAAACAAACGCACCCTTAATCTTCAACTTATTATTTCCGTGACAATAAATTATCGATGATGTTGCTAAAAGATTTATGGTGTAAAACAAGTAATTTGGTTGTCGCACGTTGTGCCAGAGCTAATTTAAATCAAATTTGAATTCAGTTCTGTTCGGTTTTCGATTTTACCTAGAAAAATAACTAATTGAACTAACAGAACCAAATAAATCGAACAACCAAATAACCGAACCTATGAACACCCAAATATATGCTAAGGTTAATGTCATTAAAAGTCTATATATATACGAGCATACACATGTTAACTACCAATAAAACTATTAATGACAGTCATTTGAAAATAAAGAATAAAAAAATAAAAAAGAAAATCAATGATTATCATAACTATTTGAGAACTTTAATGAAAGTGATAAAATAATGATTAATATCATCGTTAGGGTTTTGTTAAAGGATTTAATGGGTACATAAAATTATAAACATAATAATTGCTAATTAATATAGGTTTATAGAGTGAAATAATAGAAGCAACCGGAAATTAAGGAGTAAAAGTAAATTAATAATTAAAAAAAAAAGAAAGAAATACTCTCCCGTCTCAATATTATTGCCCATATTTTCTTTTTTGGATGTCTTAAAAAAATTATCAATTTTTTATTTTTAGTAATAAAAAGGGAATTTTATGAGAGAATATTCTATTTATGTGGTTAAAAATTATAGTGGCCCTACTTTTATTAAATTTTGTGTTTTTATCACAATAATTTTGAAACGGAGGGAGTAATTTATCATGAGTATCAGGCTAGTTTAGAATATGGCTCCGCTTAATTAATTTTGCCGCAAAATACGAGGAGGAAAAAAAGTAGCATAATTATTAAAGTTTATGCTTTTATGGTCCCACTTAGTTAAAAAAGTAGTACCCTTAGAAAAAAGAAGAACTCATTATTATGAAAAGGGAGAGCGACTTATGATCAAATAAGAAGGACGAGAAATAATTATAACTATACATTAGAGATGGCGATGCATCAATTTTAATTAAATGCATCACTAATCTTTTAGATGCATCATAATATATTTTCTGAAAATTAGATGCATATAAATATATTAGATGCATTTTATCAAGTTAAACAAATCATAGTATTTTTCATCTTCTGCGTGTTAAATTTATTGCTAGTATTACTTTGCATTATTTTCACTTCAAAATCACTTTCGAAACTAAGTGGGATGCATCTATGTCGATGCATCTCAAATATGTGATTATAGTTATTTCTCATTTTTTTTTAATTTAAGTTTTATTTTCACTTGATCTTTACCCAAGGGAGAAGTTATAAAGACCCCCCTCTTTTATTTTTACAAGTGACACCCCCTCATTGTTTTTGTTTATTTTATTTATTTATTATTATTATTATTATCATTATTTTATAATTTTGTTTAGATCATAAAACTGTGAAACGAAAAGTGCGAAATAAAAAAATATAAAGTTTAACAAGTTAAAAGTATTAAACTGATAAAAAGTACGGAACATAAACTGATAAAAAACTATGTTGTATTGTAAACAATGGATCAAAATGGTAGAAAGTACGGAACATGTGTACTTTTGGTGGGCAAAGAGGATACCAATAACATAAACCTACACAAATAGCGAAGATGAAAAAAGTAGTACCCTTGAAAAAAAAGATGAGCCCATTAAAAGAATAAAGTGGTAGGGCCAACCAATAGCTAGCAGCCTAACATGTATAAATCGTTCCTGAACTTTGATGAAATTGCATGTTTCGTCCTAACCATTTTGAAACTGCAGATAGCATCCGGCATCCCTGTGAGAAACCATTGGAGCATATTTCGACCATGCCTCAAAGTTAAAAGATTAAGATACCCTCTGTCTTTCTTCCCTATTAATTTTCATTTAAATTACTTTTGGAGTAAATTGCAAAAACTGTATCTGTGCCCTCTTTCTTCTTTCACTTTCATTTAAAGTTTTTCGATTTTTTATACGTTTTTATAAACGATTTAATATATGTTTTTATAAAACCATATAAGTTTTTTATACTATATGTTTTTATAAAATGCTTATATAAATTTTTATATACAGTTTTATACCTTTTTATCTACGTTTTATATATGTTTTTTATACGTTTTGATATAAGTGTTTATATACGTTTTTATATACATTTATATATGGTTTTTATACGTTTTTATTCGTTCTCATATACATATTTTATGTCTTTATATACGTCGTTTTGTCACGCCTAATGTGAGTTTTACATAATTTCTCCTTCATCTACGCATCAAGTTTAAATGTGACCCTGAGTCATGTATTAAGTTACAAAGAAACTAGTAGGGGTGAGAAAAAAACTGAAATAACCGAAACCTATAAAAAAAAGTATATAAAAACGTATAAAGGAGAAGTTATATAAAAAGGTATAAAGGAGAATTATATAGAAACATATAAAACGTATATTAAGACGTTTATAAAAAC
>LBNU01024705.1:2432-25421 GCA_014162995.1 Artemisia annua | reverse complement strand
CAATAAAACTATTAATGACAGTCATTTGAAAATAAAGAATAAAAAAATAAAAAAGAAAATCAATGATTATCATAACTATTTGAGAACTTTAATGAAAGTGATAAAATAATGATTAATATCATCGTTAGGGTTTTGTTAAAGGGTTTAAGGGGTACATAAAATTATAAACATAATAATTGCTAATTAATATAGGTTTATAGAGTGAAATAATAGAAGCACCCGAAAATTAAGGAGTAAAAGTAAAATAATAATTAAAAAAAAGAAAGAAATACTCCCCCGTCTCAATGTTATTGCCCATATTTTTTTTTGGATGTCTCAAAAAAATTATCAATTTTTTATTTTTAGTAATAAAAAGGGAATTTTATGAGAGAATATTCTATTTATGTGGTTAAAAATTGTAGTGGCCCAACTTTTATTAAACTTTTTGTTTTTATCTTCTGACAATAATTTTGAAACGGAATGAGTAATTTATCATGAGTATCAGGCTAGTTTAGAAATATGGCCCCGCTTAATTAATTTTGCCGCAAAACACGAGGAGGAAAAAAGTAGCATAATTATTAAAGTTTATGCTTTTATGGTCCCACTTATTTAAAAAAGTAGTACCCTTAGAAAAAAAGAAGAACCCATTATTATGAAAAGGGAGAGCGACTTAGGATCAAATAAGAAGAAACCTTAAAATAAAAAGGATGAGAAATAATTATAACTATATATTAGAGATGGCGATGCATCAATTTTAATTAAATGCATCACTAATCTTTTAGATGCATCATAATATATTTTCTAAAAATTAGATGCATATAAATATATTAGATGCATTTTATCAAGTTAAACAAATCATAGTATTTTTCATCTTCTGCGTGTTAAATTTATTGCTAGTACTACTTTGCATTATTTTCACTTCAAAATCACTTTCGAAACTAAGTGGGATGCATCTATGTCGATGCATCTCAAATATGTGATTATAGTTATTTCTCATTTTTCTTAATTTAAGTTTTATTCTCACTTGATCCTTACCCAAGGGAGAGGTTATAAAGACCCCCCTCTTTTATTTTTACAAGTGACACCCCCTCATTGTTTTCGTTTATTTTATTTTATTTATTTATTATTATTCTTATTATTATCATTATTTTATAATTTTGTTTAGATCATAAAACTGTGAAACGAAAAGTGCGAAATAAAAAATATAAAGTTTAACAAGTTAAAAGTATTAAACTGATAAAAAGTACGGAACATAAACTAATAAAAAACTGTGTTGTATTGTAAACAATGGATCAAAAGGGTAGAAAGTACCAAACATGTGTACTTTTGGTGGGCAAAGAGGATACCAATAACATAAACCTACACAAATAGTGAAGATGAAAAAAGTAGTACCCTTGAGAAAAAAAAGATGAGCCCATTAAAAGAATAAAGTGGTAGGGCCAACCAATAGCTAGCAGCCTAGCATGTATAAATCGTTCCTGAACTTTGATGAAATTGCATGTTTCGTCCTAACCATTTTGAAACTGCAGATAACATCCGGCATCCCTGTGAGAAACCATTGGAGTATATTTCGACCATGCCTCAAAGTTAAAAGATTAAGATACCCTCTGCCTTTCTTCCCTATTAATTTTCATTTAAATTACTTTTGGAGTAAATTGCAAAAACTATCTCTGTGCGCTCTTTCTTCTTTCACTTTCATTTAAAGTTTTTTGATTTTTTATATACGTTTTTATAAACGATTTAATATATGTTTTTATAAAACCATATAAGTTTTTTATATTATATGTTTTTATAAAATGCTTATATAAATTTTTATATACAGTTTTATACCTTTTTATCTACGTTTTATATATATTTTTTATACGTTTTGATATAAGTGTTTATATACGTTTTTATATACATTTATATATGGTTTTTATACGTTTTTATTCGTTCTCATATACATATTTTATGTCTTTATATACGTCGTTTTGTCACGCCTAATGTGAGTTTTACATAATTTCTCCTTTATCTACGCATCAAGTTTTAATGTGACCCTGAGTCATGTATTAAGTTACAAAGAAACTAGTAGGGGTGAGAAAAAAACTGAAATAACCGAAACCTATAAAAAAAAACGTATATAAAAACGTATAAAGGAGAAGTTATATAAAAAGGTATAAAGGAGAATTATATAAAAACATATAAAACGTATATTAAGACGTTTATAAAAACGTATATAAAAACGTATATAAAAACATATAAAAGTGTATATGTTTTTATAAAAACGTATATAAAAAATTAAAAAACTTTAAATAGAAGTTAAAGAAGAAAGAGGGTACAGGGACTGTTTTTGCAATTTACTCTAAAAGTAATTTAAATAAAAATAAATAGGAAAGAAAGACAAAGGGTATTTTAGTCATTTAACTTTGACGCAAGGACAAATATGCAACAAAGGTTTCCCACATGGAGGGTATTTGAAGTTTCTAACTAATTAGGACGAAACATGCAATTTTGTCAAAGTTAAAGGATGATTTATGCAATTAACTCTGAAGTTAAAGTATAAACTTACATATTGCACCTTCTCAATGAAGCAACATGACAATACCGACAATTGCGTGAGGATGTTAAAGCATAAAGTTAAAGTAAACTGTACGAAGTAACAATTAATTATCCCCCCGTCTTAATATAGTCTCTACTTTTAGTTTTTGGTGTCTTAAAATAATAGTCGTTTTTGTCTCAACCAATCAAAAGAGAGTTTAGTAGTTGAGGATTTTTTTTTTTTTTTTTTTGAACATAGTAGTTGAGGATGATATTTATTGTTTAAAGAGTTTAGTAGTCTAACTTCTTTTAAACTGCATGTTTTTTATTGAAGACAATGATTTTGGGATAGATGAAGTAGTTTGTTAGTAGATAATGAACCATGTATTCTTTGTGCAATGCTATAGTACATTCATATATTCGTACTAGATAGTACTTGCACAAATCAGTGAGATGAGTAATATATTTATGGATGATTTTATTTTTTTTTTTATTTTTTTTATTTTTTTATATATGGCGTTTTTCGATGATGGATGATTTTGTGGTCGTAAGCTTATGGTGAGATTGTGAAGAGGTTAATATAATAAGTGTGATAAGTGTAAACAAAAAATAGTGTAAATACGTGTAAAAAAATTAGTGTATGAATAACTCGTAAAAAGAAGTATAATAAATGAGATAAGTGTTAAAAAAATAGTGTGTGAATAAGTGTAGAAAAAATTAGTGTATGAATAATTGGTAAGAAGGGATAATTCTCGAAAAAATCGGTTGTCTTGGTTTACATCACTTCCGAGACCCTAATTGTTGGCGATCCAAACGTAGACCGGTTGCCCTGGGCAACTTGCACTGCCGAATCATATGTCGCCAAGTGTCCGACATGATTGTACTAAAATTGGGCAACTTTGAGCAGTTGCCCAAAAAGTACACCAGTTGCCGTATGACTTAGCACCTCGTAATCAGTAAAATGCTAAGGGACGACCAGTGAAAGTCAATACAAATCACAGGGACCATTACTGTAACTTTTATAAGTGGTAACCGGTCAAACAGGTCATGTAGAGGTTAATATTACGTATATTGTTTAAAATTTGAAAGTAGGTGATACCAGTAATAGATATGATAGGTTACGTATTTTGTTTTTTTTAGAAAGTATGTTACGTATCTCTAGATTTATTTATTTATTTATTTTTGTTTTTTATTTTTTTGAATGGATCGGTGTTTTGCATATTGTAAATGGGGCTTTTAGCTTTCCGAAGGGCATACTAGTCATTTGACATTGACTTGGTGTGTATAAATCAGTTTTTTAAGTTTGCGAATCAATAGCTAGCCTCTTGTGTTTATATAGCCCATAATTATTAGTTGCCTTGGTATCCTTCTCTACCTATCAAAAATGCCCGAGATGGTGAAACTGGGTCCAAAATCAATGGAAGGATTGATATGGGATGCAAAAGGAAATTCCAATATTGTTGAAATTCAAATTTCACATCAACAAAATATCATCAATTCGATGCAGTTTTCATATGCTTCACAGTCAGGAGAAGAAGACATTCTCATGGACGTGTATGCTTCAAAAACTTATGGAGAACCTCATGGTTTGAAATTTAGCACTGTAAGTAGGGACAATTTGCATGTCTTTCAATTCTGTACATAAATACATCTAATAATTTGAACGTATATACGTATACATAAATACAAGTACCTGAACGTACACCGTCTTTCATCTCTATATGTAAAATACAAACAAAATAACTAACATACACTGGCTAAAATAAACTTCAGGTGACAATACGTTATCCAGAAGAGTATCTAGTTTCGGTCAGTGGGGAGTATGACAAAGGTAAATTGATTTCACTTGTATTCTGCACCAACAAAAAAAGGCACGGACCCTTTGGAAGGACGGGTGGTGGTAGTAGTGACGTTTCTATTGATGAATTTAATTTTGAGTTCGGACCAAGGTTTTGCTTTGGAGGATTTCATGGAAGCGTTAAGGAAGGATGCCTGCATGCTATTGGAGTTTATGTTAAACCTCACGAGATAATTGACGCAGATAGTAAATTCTTAAATTTTTAACTTTGATTTGTTCCTTGCATAACTGGGCAAATAAACTTTGTTGGAAGATGATTGAGAAGGGTTGTTTATTACTATTTCTTAAAGGTGGGATCATGTAATGGTCTAGAGTCTAGATAACATTGTTTGTCCACGTTGTTTATTTATCTATTTGTCTTTATATTTTGAAGTGTAATGGTTGTTTCAATTCACTATGTTTTCCAGTAGAGAAATGATACATGAACCTAATTTTGGACCTAATCGTGGACCTAAAAATACGTGGCATCATCCTGACGGGCTGTAAAATAAGTGGGTCCCTCTCTGCAGCCATCAGGATGATGTCATGTGTTTTTAGGTCCACGATTAGGTCTACAATTAGGTTCATGTATCATTTCTCTTTCCAGTATAATCTCATATATACATCGTATAATTAAGCTAGCTGTATACTCCGTATTACGTACATTTCATACGGAGTAACTTTTAAACTATAGCATCGATCTAATGTTTAATAATTAAAAATTGGAGGTTCTGTATATGAAGTAGAGTATATATTTACTGTCTATTTGTGTTGATTAGTGGTGCATTTAGATATGCGGTAAAACGCTGACCTCGCGCATCTCTATTGCATGCCGACAGATCATACCTCAACGATCAAGTTTGAGACAATGAGCATGATGGGTCCAAAAATTGACCCAATTACCCTAACAAGGATTTCAAAATAAAATAGCCTAACTTACTGAATAAAATAGTAAATTAACCTTAAACATCAAACAAGTCACTGAGTGAACAGTCACTCAGTGAGTTACCTTCAGGATGTTCAGACCGAGTCTAAGAAAAAAGACTCGTCATTCAATGAGGCGGTACTCAGTGAATGATCCCTGAGCCAAAGAAGAAGGTAATTATGGAGTTAGGGAGTGATGACAATAACTCACTGACTCCCTGAAACTATCTCTACAACAGAGTGAAAAATATGGGCAGTAACTTCCAAATGGAGAAGTCAAAGCATAGTACAAGGAATTGCCATAAAAGTGAGAATATCAGTTATGACAATTCTAAAAGGATGGTTGGTGCTTTTCCAAAAGAGGAAGATGAAGAGGGACCACTTATAATGGATGACAACTCACACCTAACCCCACATGCTTTGTTTATTTTCTGCTATATATATGTTTGTTGTAATAGAGATAGTAGAGAATTCTAAACAAACAAAAATACTTAGTATTAGTTGATAGGATTCTCCTCTCATTGAATCTCAAGCTTAGCTTGGATCAATGAGAGTTTATTGTCATTCTAACGAGGATAATATACCGAAATTATCCCCGTAAAGAAGCTGAAGATGTTATCGTGTAGTCATGTAAGAATTGAGTAATCTTGTAACTTTTATTCTTCATTATGAATGAATTTGTTCTTTATTTTCATCAAGATTTACTCAAATTTCCATGGACCAACAGAGCGCCTGTTACACTGACTTTTAATGAGGAGTTGGGATTAAACACGAAAAAAATCCGATTTTTACAATAATTTTTTACTTCCAATGGTACAAAAGTTTGTGCATCTATTACAATAATTTTTTACTTTAAAGTTTACCAAAAAAATCCGATTTTTATATATGAAGTTTAAACAAAAAAGTAGAAGGTAACGCGTGTTGTCAAATTGATGAGGAAATAAATTATTCAAAAATTCGGTATTATTCACAACAAAGGATGACAAAATAACTATAAAATCCTTGAAAAGAAAAAATAAATTTTTTTCTTTTTTGACGAAAATAATACGTTGTTAACTTAACATTTAGGCCGGGATTTGGCTATGGGCCACATAGGCGACGGCCGAGGGGCAAGCAAGAAAGGGGGCATCATTTTAAAAGTCCATATTTAGTTATACTATTCCTTTCCCAAGTTAATATAAAGCCCACTGCACTAATATATGAGTTAATATATAAGACCAATTTATATTAGATTCATTTAACCCAGAAGAAGAAGAAGTTTGATTGGGGACAAGAGCAAGAATCAGCGTTTCAGTTCTTGAAAAAGAAGCTGTGCGAAGCCCCGATATTAGCATTACCCGAAGGAAGTGAAGACTTCGTGGTGTATTGCGACGCATCAATCCAAGGTTTAGGAGCCGTATTGATGCAGAGACGTAAAGTGATATCTTATGCTTCTTGACAACTCAAACCTCATGAGGAAAACTACACCACCCATGATCTAGAATTAGGAGCGGTAGTATTCGCTCTTAAGTTATGGAGACATTACCTGTATGGTACTAAATGTACGGTTTTCACCGATCATAAAAGTCTCCAACATATTTTAGATCAAAAGGAGTTAAACATGAGACAACGTCGTTGGTTAGAGCTGCTAAGCGATTATGATTGTGAAATTCGTTATCACCCTGGAAAAGCAAATGTTGTAGCAGATGCTTTGAGTAGAAAGGAACGAATTAAACCCCTTAGAGTCAGATCTTTGGGAATGACAATTAGATCACCTTTACCGTCACAAATCCTTGAAGTGCAAGCTGAAGCACTTAAGGAAGAGAATAGACCGCACGAAAAGATTTATGGCATGCCTGAGAGCAATAATGGATTTATAAAGAAACCAGATGGAAGACTGTGTTTCAAGGACAGAAGTTGGGTTCCACTGTATGGAGGAATACGTGACCTAATCATGCATGAATCCCATAAATCAAAGTATTCAATCCATCCCGGTTCAGACAAGATGTACCAGGATCTCAAGAAGTTTTATTGGTAGCCAAACATGAAAGCTGACATTGCAGAATATGTCGGCAAATGTTTGACATGCTCAAGAGTAAAGGCTGAACATCAAAAACCATCCGGTTTATTGATTCAACCAGAGCTACCAATGTGGAAGTGGGAAAGAATTACAATGGAATTTATTACTAAGTTACCAAGGACATCGAATGGATTCGACACAATATGGGTTATTGTGGATCATCTCACGAAATCAGCACATTTCTTACCGATCAAAGAGACTGATGATATGAGCGCTCTGGCCAATTTATATCTAAAGGAGATGGCTACACGACATGGAGTGCCGATCTCTATCATATCCGACCGAGACAGCCGTTTCACATCTAACTTTTGGCAATCTTTACAGAAAGCCTTGGGAACTAAGTTAGATATGAGTACCGCTTACCATCCACAGACCGATGGTCAAAGTGAAAGGACTATCCAAACCTTAGAGGACATGCTTCGAGCATGCGTGATTGATTTTGGTAAAGGTTGGGATAAACACTTACCGTTAGCCGAATTCTCTTACAACAATAGTTACCACGCAAGTATTAAGGCTGCACCATTCGAAGCACTATATGGTCGAAAGTGCCAATCACCCATTTGTTGGGCCGAGATTGGAGATGTTCAAATCTCAGGACCCGAATTGATTCACGAGACCACTGAGAAAATAGTGCAAATCAGGAAACGATTACAAGCCGCCCGAGACCGGCAAAAGAGTTATGCCGATGTGAGAAGGAAACCAATGGAATTCCAAATCGGAGCAGAGTAATGCTTAAGGTATCACCTCGGAAAGGGATGATCAGATTTGGAAAGCGTGGAAAGTTAAATCCACGATATGTTGGACCATTCAAGATCCTTGAGAGGATTGGTCCGGTGACATACAAACTCGAATTACCTGAAGAACTCAGTAGAGTACACGACACCTTCCATGTATCGAACTTGAAAAAGTGCTTATCAGATGAAACTCTTGTCATCCCATTAAAGGAAATCCGAATCGACGATAAGTTGAACTTTATTGAGGAACCCGTCGAGATTATGGATAGAGAAGTCAAGCGACTTAAGCAAAGCCGCATTCTCATTGTCAAAGTCAGATGGAACTCTAGAAGAGGACCTAAATTTACCTGGGAGCGCGAGGATCAAATCCGTGCCAAATATCCACACCTATTCGACAAATCAACCCCAAACACCGATTCAACTCTGGATTCCGGGACGAATCCAATCTAACGGGTGGGTACTGTAATACCTCGTAATTTCCCATGTCATTTATTAATGCTAAACATTGAATTATTTCAAACACATGATAACAAAGCCATTTTTACGGGCCAATTTATTTATTTTATATAAATTATCACCCGTGTCACCGATAATTACTTTTGAATGTCACCCAATGCATGAGATAGTCACCCAGTATCACCGATTGTCACTCTTGGGCATCACCCAACGAGTTTAATACGAATTACTCTCACTTGCGAAGCGACACCTAAATATTGTAGTTTTTTATGATTAAAGATAATCATTTAAATCTTATATATATTTTTTGTATTTATCTTCTACTTATATAGTATATAAACAAAACGAATCTAAAAATTATAAATTAAATAATAATTAACATATTACCTAATAAGGAAATATTCTTTTTTTTCAAAATGACAAAGTACCCACTAGGGGTTTTGTTTTATTATATAAGAGATATATACATATATATATATATATATATATATATATATATATATATATATATATATATATATATATATATATATATATATATATACACTAGATGTCGAAGCCCGCCCGATGGGCGGGCATGACTTATAATTTTATTTTTATGGTGTCAGTTAACGGTAAATTATTTTTAAGGACGTCGATTTTATTTAATTTTGATATTGTATTAGTTTACGTTTAAAAAATTTTAAGAAAATGTTAGGTTGACGTATATTTTAAGTGTTCTTTTGTAATTTATAAAAAGAATATTTGTTTTCTAATTTTTAATTTTTTAGTAATTTATGGTGTCAGTTAACGAAAAATTATTTTTAAGGACGTTGAGTTTGTTTACTACGGATTTGTATTTTTGTAATTGTCCATTTACTTTATTACCACCCGGTTTCTATCACAGAAAAACATCTTAGTTATATTACACATGAAAATAATTCTGAACACTTTAAGGAAGAAGATTATCTCAAGTTAATGTGTCACATTGAGACATTTGAGTGTCGGTCGAAATCCTTATATACATTTAATGTATTGTTTTTTTAACTAAGTGTAAACATATTTGAGTTCAAAAGATCCCTGTGAATAAAACTAAAACCAAATAAGGCTTTGTTATCAGCAAGTGCTCTTTTTCATTATAATATTTGATAAAGTAAATATTCAAATAAGCTTGGATAGATGGCACAAACTGAAATGTGTAAACACATATCTTATTGTCCTTTCTATTAGATCAGTAGTTATGAAATAATATTTACTTCTATCTTTCTAAACTACTCATCAAAAAATTTCATGCCTATAAGTATTCTGTTATATATATGCTTAGTCCTCACCCGATAGCCAAAACATGTTTCTCTATATGACCGGTTAATACAAATAAAGCAATGATCAAAATAGTCAATTTTTAAAGCATGGGTTAAGTTCAACTTATATGCACTTTGGGCTGATTTTTTTCCTGATAAGTTTTAAACACAAAATGAAAGTTAACAATCCCAAAAATAAATTTAAAACAAAATTGTAGAAGGTATGTGATATATACTTAGCCAAACAGTGTTATCGACCGCCACAGTTTCTTCAAACAAAGCTCTGCGCACGTGCTTCGCAGAAACACTGACCTTTATCAACTCATCATAAATAAATCTTGCACACTGGACTCTAGGATCTAACAGATGAGTTATGCGTTGATTGATGATTGCTTCCCGCTATTCGGATCTTCCGCATCTTCTAATAGCAAAAAATGGTGAAATTGTTAGAATCAAATTAAAACACATAAACATCAGATACAATGAATATTTCCATAATCAAGTTAAAATTTTAAAATAAACCACCTGTTAAAATAGCTCTTCATGTATTGGCTCCTTTGGCATGTGTTAGTATGGGTTATATTGGATGTGTTTGAATGTCATGTCCAAGTGACTGCTATTGGTATTGTCTGGCATGATGGTCTGCTACATGTAGCCCTATATCAGATAGTGCATAAAAGGCAATTGACGTTCTAATACTTTTCCTGCAAAACACGTGTTGAAAGAAATCGTTAATGACTCATCAAATCACAAATAAACTAAATAAAGACTCATATTTATTTTTTATAAGTAACCCAATGATACTTAAAAGATGATCCAAAAGAAGACATACGGGGCAATGACATCTTGTTTCTAAAGATAATTGGACTATCGTTGGTCTTGAAACATACAAAGTTGGATAGAGATTTGGATAAATCGCTGAAGCCTGGAATACTTCCTACTGCAAATTAGGTGAAAAAATTATTAATTCAAATTACACCATGCTCGTTACAAAAGGAGAAATAACTGAACCACTTCAAGAGAGGATCTATCTGTACTCAAATTCATTGCTAACAACGGAAGATGATTTTGTGTCCCTGTGCTTGCTACTTTGACGATAATAACGGGACCTGCTATCACAGTCCACACAAAACCATAACACAATAGAAAGCTACAATAAAAAGAGTTTACGCAATACAAAAAAATAAAAAAATAAAATAAAAAAAAAGAAAGAAAGAAAAAAGCTAGCTTGATAACAACATCACAGTCACAAACTCATGGCCTGATAGTATGTATAAAAACAACTAAAAACTAACTTTAGAATTTAATCCTTGGTTCAGACTCATCACCTTGTTATAAAGTATATACACCTGGACACGTTCCATAAAATAATTAACTACTTTTTCTTATTACATAGTTCCAATTCATAGAATAAAAGAGACGTGAATAAAGGTGTTTGCAGTCATCTACTTCAAGAATGGAAGCCATATTCCCAGACCGATAACAATAATTCGGTGCAGTAAAAATTGTCACAGCCTTTTGCTCCTGTTACAACCACTTAAAGAAGTCAATAACATTACTAAACATTTATTATTGTACACAAAAAGGCAGAGTATATGAAGTTATTACATGATCCCAGTTGAATCCCTCCATTACCAGCTGATGTGCTCTAGCAATGAGCTTTAACCCATTTGCATGATTACATTGTTCTGAGATGTCCTGATAAGTTTTAAACACAAAAAGAAACTTAATAATCCCAAAAATAAATTTAAAGCACAACATCTAAGATGAAATCTTGCCATCTGTATGTGGTTGGTATGTCGAAGTGGAATTGGGAAATATGCTTTTGTCATTCGGATTGCTTTAGTGAATCTAGAATTAGATAAAGGTCAGGAAGCTTTAATTCATCAAATATTTCGAAGTACTTCTTTGCATTATTGGGCTGAAAAAGACCATGAAATCATATCTTGGAACTACATATGAAGTTTGAAAGATGGGTTATAGAAAGAGATTACATGCAACCCGAGCACCTACAACTTCCAACGTGATACCTGCATAACAATAAGAATGTCAGGTAAAAAAAACTATCCAAGATGTCTTCAAAAATAAATGGTATCCCAAGCATAGAAAAAGTTTTTGATGGCCATCTATTTTGCATTAAGTAAGGACGAAATAAAGTGTTTTCATATTACAGTATGGGCTACCAAATGAGATGGACACAGCCGTTGCTGTTTTTGGTGTTGTACTATCCGTCATTGCATCCCGCGTGGCCAGGTCAGGGTCACCTAAAATGATAAGAGCATGAGATGTTTATTAAGGCTTTCACAAAGAACATATGACTGTTTTATGTATATGCGTGTGAACATCACAAACCCTGCGTATAATCAGTCAATACTCCTTTTGTGAGCAGCAGACGGGCTTAATACATTATTTATTTATTCTTGACTTTCAAATATGTTCCCTTGTATAGAAATTGACTGAAGGTGTGCTCTATCTATGTGCAATTTGCCCAAACTATAAGAGATGGTTGATAGTATTAAAAGGCAACGCTTATTGTAGAAAAACATCTAATTCATGCGATGTCAATAACTGGAAATCATAGAGAAAGATGCTACTTTCACCTTGTGCTAAAGAATGTAAATATTAAAAGGTAATTTTAACTGTATTAAAAGTAACAGTTAATGAATTCATTGCACAAATTCGCTTGTTTATATAAATGCCTAAGATTATAGTGTGACTTTCAATGTTAAAAAGGACATCCTCCCATGTTTAAGATATCATTCACTTAACTTTAAACCACAACCAAAACCTCTAAAAGACTGCACTATTCACAAATAACATGAGGTCACCATGAATACGCTAGTCATGCATGATCAGGTACAACAATCAAGCTGGTCCAGAATAAAGTTGTGATTAATATCAACATCTTATCAGCAAATTTGGGTTCATTTGAGTTGTGGGTTTAAGAGAAAAAAAAAATGAAAATGAAACTGATACGTCATATTTCTTGTGAGGGAGCCACAAAACATGGTTCTTTTTAACCTATTGCTGGTTTAAACTTCAAGTAATATAAGATAAGAGAAATATCAAAATTATTTAAGTTTCACATTGGTTTTTTTTGTTTATCAAAAAGTCCATTTAGGCACCACCTCATAAAATTTAAGCCAAGTCCCTTAAGCTGACTTTTGAGACCCATAACACCCATATTAAAAATAACCAGTTTTATATTGTTATCGAAAGTGTTGCTCGCTTGTAGCACAAAATAGATTACAAAAATGGGTTATTGGTTCTCCTTAATAAAAGACTGATTACACATAACGACATACTCCAAATAAATAATAATAATAATATCACATACCGGTTGGTCTATCGTCTGTGAGAGTTAAACTGACCAATGATAAGCTACCATCAGTACGTTTCATTGGATAACTTGTTGCAATATTTTGTTGACTTTCACAACGAACCGGATTAAAAACCTTTTTAACTTGATTTCTTGCAATGCTGTTATCACATCCACATCCGAATCTCTTGAAAACGGACCAGTCTGTATTATTGACTGAGAATCTTTTAGCTGCTATGTTGCCATTCAAAATTTAAGTAGACACGGATGATTAGTTGCATTTAGGTAAATAGTAACTACTGATATAACAAAAAAGGTTCTAATTAATAAGTAAGGAACAAAAGGCCCAGGGCAGCCATGGCATGACTTACACCGCAAAATAGATGGTCATAATGCAGATGATGTTCTACTAACTCAAATCCCTTATTCTCCTTTCCTTTTCACCTCACTCAAAGATGAAAGACATTATATCACTGGAGCAAATGAAAACAGATATGGAACATTATAAGGTTGAACACAATATGTGTACCTTAAGTGCGGTGAATAATTTTTTCCATTCTGCTCGTTATTCATCTGTACCTTGTTTGAGGTTTGCAAGACCCTTTATCTTAGAATCACGGACCGGATCAACCACAAACACAAAAGTTTTATTATGAAATAGATACAGATATTACACAAGGATTAGAATAATAAACTTAAAAAAAAATTGTTACCTCTTCCTCTAAATGTTCCAAGATGCTTTTCTTGGATGTCTTAGAAGTAGAACTCTTTCCTTATTCCTCATCAACCTGTCAAGCAAATAAAATTAACTGTAATTTACAGTAATATAACATGAAAAGAAAGAAATACGGAAGGTATCCAATTATTACCTTGGTCAGCGGCACTTGATAGGTTATATGATACGACACGGGATTCTTTTCAGGGTCATTTCCCTGGTCTCCTACACAAGGTTTTGCAAATTAGCAACAACGTAAAAAATGGTTAGCACCAGCTTAAGAAAGAAATGCTTATATTCATCTCTTGTAGTCTGCGCTCGTGATCACGCACAGCATTTGCAGCAGCTCCACCAGCCAAAACAGCTTCGTAAAGCTCACGTACTGTTTGAGCTACCTTTTCTACCTTTCTGTCGGTTCATTCAATCTAATATTATGTTTTCCTCTTGTATAGAAGCCCCTAAGTTAGAGCATTATAAACCCAATATGTCACATGCAACCAACTGGCTACATGCCTTTATTCACACTTCTAAAATGAGCTTTGGACCCGATCATTTAATTAATATGAATTCAAGTTGCGATGATCTGTTATTAGCATTTCATACCAGCTGCAATAAAGTTGACCATTTTAGAGCTTAAAAACGTGTATCGTAATTGGAGTGAAAGAAGAGTTGTGGTTTGACTTATATGGTCGAAAGGACCTGTTTTTTTGTTTCAAATTTGAAACTTTATGCAAGTTTGGCCAAAATGTGATGGCTACTTAAAATGCTACTCCGACAAACAGATAAAAACTTTGGATTGTACAGGTAACAGAGTACCAGGCATGAATTCAGAAGTCAAAAAGAGTTGCAGTCTGACTTTTTATCATACATACTGTTTTCTGAGTTTACTATTTAGATATTTCTCGAAATATGAGAGAAAGTTCTGATGGCTAAATAGGACTCTTATCAAATAAACGGAAACATAACATTACCGTTCTTAACATTTTAAACAGAATCTATATCAAAGTTATAACAAAAAATTTGTTTGAACTCTCCAAACTTCCAGTATTCAGGTTCATGGTATTTCACATTACTACGCAATAAAGAGTTTAATATTATCGCTAACCTCATTGGACAAAAAGAATGACATAAAGATGAAACATAAGATGCATCAGTGGAATTTACTTCTGGGCAAGAACAGGACCAGATTTCATACATCCTGTATAAACCCTTGGTTTTGACTGATGTCGTCCAAGTTTTGCAGCTAGCATGCATGCAAAGAAAATTTGTCAAAATAATCAATTCCCGATTTGCATTGAAAGTAAGATAATGTTAGGAGCAAAGTACACCAGTACACAACCAAACAGTTGTCCTCAAATTGTCGGACTGTTCACTGTCACTGATTTATGTAAACCCCATTTTGACCCATACACTTAACAATATTAAATAACTAAAGAGCAAAAGTTTGTATTGCACTAACCGCTTTTTTAGCTGATGGAGCATCAACTATTTCCACAACAGTTTGCATAAATCCGGAATTAAGCCTTGGCGACCACAACATAGAAAGAATAAATATTGTAATTAAAAAAACTAATAACTTACAATCAAATACTTACATGAACACTTACGATCCTTTTGCGATCAAACCACCTCATGAACATTCTGATCATTCCATATTAGATAAGTGCTTTAAAACAAAATGCCAAACAATCTTTAATTACGTTTCAATGCATTTCCAGGTTACCCACTTTCAACTTTGTTTAGATTAATCATTAACCATAAATCTTCATGCAAATCCTTTTTTCTATTGAATCAGTACACACAAATAAGTATAGATTTTCAATTCAAAATGTAATTATTACATAAAAAAGGGAAAAATAAAAAAATGATACCTGATCAAAACGTAACTTCTGAATGTTGGTTGAATACATACCAACTTGCTACCTGAACCTTATTTTAATGTGCAAGTATATATGTAGTAACGCAGTTAATGATCTATCAGCTAACTAACCTTTCATAGTTGTGTGTTTGGATCTCAAGTGAGGCAACATCATTACTATATTACCTGCATATATGCAATACGACACCAAAACATAAAGAAAAAAATATTTGTAGTAGCATATCTGAATTAATCACTTACATGTAATTAAAGTGGAAAAAAACCTTCCTTGAAAGTGACTGGCGGGCTTTATCATTCCTTCTAAAGATAAACAAAACGTATTAATTAACTACAGTCCATTATTATATCATAATAAGACCACTTAATGTAAATTCAGTAAACTAATAGCAGTGAGTCATCGACCAGGATACAGTGGTGGCATCAATATCTTAACCTAATTGAAGACCTGAAAAAATAATTCAATATCAGATATAATCAGAACTTTTGAAGCATACAATATGCATGTTTAGTCATAATTGATCAATAAGTTGCAAGGTAAACATATCATGCATCCAACACAATGTATTAGTATAATTTAGGGTTTGGAGATTGAATATGATGAATGATGGCTCTGGAAACAAATAAGGGTTTGGAAGAATAGATGAAACTTAACACGCCAATCGGGCTATATTGGAAATCTAAGATATGTATAGCATTATATTTATTGCTTTGCTTGAACATTATATATTTGGTTTTGTAAGATATAACTCAAAAATTAAGTTGATCTAGTGGTAAGATTGCTCATTAGTGTATCAACAAATTTAAGGTTCGAATCCTACATACTGATATTTTTTTAAAAATAATATTCGGCCTAAATATTAAAAAAGAATTTTAATCAAAAAATTGCTTAGGTGGCATCAAATTTAATTAGTACTGATGACATGGCAGAAAATGAATTACATGACAATGACTGGGCAATGAGGTGGCAATACGCGTGTAACGCCTCCTGTACTAAAACACCCCATTACTTAAAAGTATAATGATTTATTCACATTGTACAACCAAATTAAATACAACCAATTAAAACACAAACCGGGTTGACCCGGGACGCTTCAAACCCGACGGGTTGAGCCGGTTTAATTTGACCCATTTTGACCGAACCTAGAAAGATGACCGATTTAAATCGCTATTTTGTCGACCGACGTTCACGGTTGAACCACCCGGGTCGAACCGGGTTTCAAACATTATCCATTATTTAAAGTACAATTATTTATTCACATTTACACCAATAAAACATATCTTAAAGTTAATACAATAATTAAACAAAAAATCGGTTGATCTCCGGGACACTTCAAACGAACGGTGCACCAGTTTAATTTGCCGTTTTGCCACTAGCAGGTTGGACCGGTTAATCGATCCCATTTTTCTTGGACAGTTACCGTTGAACACTCGCTTGAACAGGTTTCAAAAAAATTATGTTAACATTTCCAATCTCAAATTTTATTTGTTTTCGTTTATACCTATAATTTTCTTTTCCATAAAATATGTGTCGCTATAAATCCGTTTGGCTATGCACGGTATCTTCTAGTATTATCTTATAATATATAATATATATATATATATAATATACTATATTTATATATATTATATATATATATATTATAATATACCTATATTATATTATATATACGTATATATATATATATATAATCTTATACTATATATTATATTCTATATTTTATATATAAAGGAAAAAGAGTCAAGTGGAAGGGGTGAAAAGTCATATTGTTGACAAGGTGAATCTTATTAAAGGAAAATTATGAATGTAATTAATATTATTATTAAAACACATTACTTAAAGTACAATGATTTCACATTGTAAACAAATTATAATACCCCTTTAAACACAACAGGGTCATGACCGACGCTTAAAACGCGTTGAGCCGTTTAATTTGAAACCCATTTGAAACACTAGAAAGTTTGACCCGAATTTAAATGACCTATTTTTCACCGGAAGGATAACGGCTGACACCCGGGTTCAAGCCGGGGTTTTCAAAAACATTTACTCCATTATTAAAAGTACAATAATTTTTCACATTGTAAAGCCAATAATTAAAACATATCTATCAAATTACATACATCATTAAACACAAACCGGGTTGAACGGGACAATCACCCGGAGTGTTGAACAGTTTAATTTGCCGTTTTCGACCGCAACCTAGTAAGTTGACCCGGTTTATAATCGATCCATTTTTTGCTGTGGAACGGTTAAATCCGGTTGAACACCCGGGTTCGACGGGTTTCAAAACATTATCCATACTTAAAAGTACAATTAATTTATTACATGTAAGCAATTAAAAAAACACCTTTATTCTTCAAATAAATACCAATCAATAAACAAACTGGTTGAACCGGACACTTTCAACCCCGTACGGGTTGACCCAGGTTATTTGAACGTTTGACCAACATAGCAAGTGGGGGGGGTGGTGGGGGGGGGGGGGGTCCGGTTAAATCGATTCCATTTTTTGCTTGGAACGTTCAAGCGGTTGAACACCTGGTCGAACGGGTTTCAAAATTTTCCATTTTTAAAAGGTCCAATTATTTATTCACATTCTGTACGCAATTAAAAATTTATTCTTCCAAATTAAATACAATCAATTTAACAAACCGGGTTGACCCGGGCACTCAACGCCGGACGGGTTGAACCAGGTTAATTTGAACCGTTTTCGACCCACTAGCAGTTACCCGGTTTAATCGATCCATTTTTTCTTGTTGAACGCGTTCAACCGTTGAACACCGGGTTGACAGGTTTCTAAAATTATGTTAAATTTCCAAATCTCATTATTGTTTTCGTTTCATAACCTATTAACTTTTTTTATCATAATTACTATGTGGTCGCATAAATTCCGTTGCTATGCACGGGTACTGTTGTACTATCTCATAATAGAAAAATGGTAAAAGTGAAGTTGAGTTTTCAACAATGGTAAGTGAGAGAGAAGTGATGTATAAATACTCTTTATTTAAAACACCCCATTACTTAAAGTACATGTTATTTTACATTTCAACCAGATTAAATACAACCGGTTGACCCGGATGCTTCAAACACCGGGTTGACCGGTTTAATTTGACCCATTTCCGTCCAACCTAGCAAGTTGACGGTTTAATCGACCAATTTTCGACCGGAACGCTTCAACCGGTTGAACCACCGAGTCGACCGGGTTTCAAAATTATCCATTAGCTTAAGAAGTACATGATTTCTCATTATTTAAACATTAAATACAAACGGTTGACATGGCGCTTCAAAGCCGGGGTTGCCCGTTTAATGTTGACATTTCCGACTACCTAGCAAGTTGCCGGTTATAATAAACCATTTTCGACGGAACGGTTCACAGGTTGACCACGGGGTCGGAACCGGGTTTCAAAAATTTTATCCATTCTAAAGTACAAGATTTTTTTACATTGTACACAAATATAAAACATATTATAAAATTTAAATAGACCATTAAAAAAACAGGTTGACCGCGGACGCTTCAAACTCGGTGGTGCCAGTTATTTGACAGTTTTTCGACCCAACTTGAAGTTTGACCGGTTTAAATAAATCATTTCGAACGAATTGGTTTCAACCCGGATTGAACAACCGGGTAGGAACGGTTTAAAAAATTATGTTTAGTTCCCAAATCTCAGACTTTTATTATTTCCGTTAAAGTGGGCTCGTGTTCGGTTGAAACGTGTCGGTGTTGACCGGTGATAAAAATTGTATACGAATTTATGGTGATATTCTTAGTAGTACCATTTATATAGTATACTATATATTATAATAGTGATATATATATATATATCAAGCTAATATATATATTTTTTTTTTTTTTTTTTTTTTTATATATATATTATATATATATATGTAACTATAATAATATATATAAATATATGTACGTACTAATATCACCGATGAATTTCCGTATACATATTTTATCACCGGGTCAACACCGACACGTTATCACTCGAACACGAGCCCACTTATATAAATATTTTTCTTTTCTTTCGGACCGGGCTCATATCCATATTTTTGTTTCTTTTGCTTTGGGCCGAATACCACCTAAGCCCACTAGGCTTCTTCTCTCTCTTTTCTCTTTTGTCTTGGGCCGAAGATCCCACAAGCCCACGCCAATAGTCCAAGTCCAAAACACAAATAAAACACAAGTTACTAAAACTCATTTTTACAAAATTCACCATTTCATTTGTTGACACTTATACGACTCGAACACAACTCCACGAAACAAGTTCGATTTTCATTTCACTTATCTTTTCTTTGTTCTTTGTTCGACACCCAGTAGACTCAACTCACAAACACAAGCACTCCATATCACTTTGTTTCTTTTCTTTTCTCCTCGACACCACAGAATCCAAACACAAACACACGACACTACATCAATATTTTTCAAACCTTCATTTTCTTTCCTTGTTTCCCTTTACTCGACAACACTCCACACCTCCTTTCTCTTTTCCTTTCTTGCGTGAATGACTAACCCAACACCAACACTTAGCCACCCTAAGTCCCTAAGCTAATCAATAAACAAATCTTAACACCATGCCACCCTTTACAAACCATATTATCCAAGGGATAATGTGTCTTTGAATAACCAACAATACATCACATGTTCTTCCCATATGTCATAAAATATTCTACTAAGGACATGGTCACATGTTCTTACTTCACATACCTCTCTTACACTACACATAAACAAGTCCAAAGTATCATTATAGCCCTCACCATCTCCCTAAGTCGACAAGACTAAACCAAGCATGCTTCTTGACTAAAAATCAAATCGAATAAGACCTAACCAAGGAGATTTGACCATGTTTTCATTTCGAAAGGACTCCTCATGCATGCCTTCTAAACCATCTTAAAATAATCCAAGGGCCATGCTTTCTTCCTCTATATAAACCTTCGAAAACTCTCACACCTCACCACACTTGTTGATACAAAAGTTGGGCGTTCCTTGTCTTGAGTACCAATTCAGTTGTAATACTTGAGACCTGCGTACTTAGAAAACAAAAAGACACCGTTAGGCTTATCGTGGGATTGTTTCCCACGATTATCCTCCGGCGTGAGAGTAAGTAATTGGTTTTAGGGTTTTGTAGAAGAGTTAGGGTTGTGATATCGTACCTTTAATGAGAGCCATGATGCCCTATATATATACATACGAAACCTTGTTGGTTTCGTGTTCCTCACTCTTCGGCGTGTCCGCCTAAATCGGTTATTTGATATATATCCCATAAATAAGAGATTTCCAATATCAAAAACATAAACAACTTTGGGTTTGGGCCTTCGTGAGCCCAAACCATCACCATAGTAGTCCACACATGATGGGCTTAAGTATTAGTGACGTCCAATAGTCGGGTTCATGACCCGAATATAGACTATACGTCATCATGTCCCCCCAGTCTAGTATGCGCACGGTGAAACCGCAGATGCTAGACTATTAATCATAGCGAAAAATGCGCCCGCATACGTGGCGGATAAGTTCAAGCGTTTCCCGCCCAAGAGGATATTCTATGAATCTAGTCCAAATAAGTCCAAAAGATCTACCTCGAAAAATGTGGGAAAATGCAAAAGGTGTTGTACCCTGTGAGTTCTTAGCCATACGATGAAGGTTAGTGGAGTCCACTTGTCAATCATCTATGTGGATAAAACCCTATATAAAGAGTAAGTTACCTTTCACTGTGTGAATTATCGCGAAAAACAACCATTTCCACCATAGCTAAAAAATCTTTCACAGCAGTCAAAACTCGCTAGTCTTCAAAGGTAGTAGCGCGTGCGCATTGAAAATCATAAAATACTAACGATGGTTCGCCAATTATCTGACTTCCACTCTGATATATCCGAGGATGATCTCCGTCAGTTCACCTTGGATTACTTTATCCCACTCGCGTTGCATCCAGTAGTACCGGTGGCAACCGCGTCCATCGCTGACTTTCATGAGGGAAAGGTAGGGGTATATACGCGTTTCTTCGAATTCGCGAATCAACGTGTACCCCTGTCCTTATTCTTGTGCGACGTGCTCAATTTTTATCGTTTGCACATCTCCCAACTTTAGTGCATTGGCGCAGCGAAGATAATCAATTTTGAAATAAATTGTCGCTTGTTAGCGATTAACCCCACCATTAACCTATTCCGCGCGTTTTATCACACAACATGGTCAAACGGGTGGGTTACCTTTTCTAAGCGCGCAGGTCCACTGTAGTGCCATACGGAAAAGGTAGACGCGCTAAGAAACTGGAGGGAAATGTTCTTCTGGGTTGATAGCGCCATCTTCCCATGGGATTTTGACTTTTACACGCAAGGGACTCTACCGAGGGATGAGCGCCCTAACCCCAGTACATATAACGCCGACGACGCTGAGACCATAAATGCTAACCGCATTTCCATCAACTCCGTCCCAGAGGAGTTTTGGTACACATGGGAATCAGTCGCAACTACTTCCAGGGTCCTAACGAGGTGCCAACATTTTTGGATGAAGAGAATCGGGGTGGGTGCTCGTCCTTCCTCTCCTTTGCTTTAGTATTGTAAGCGCTCACTTTTTATTATAGCTTATGTAACCCTTTCTTTGTTTATCGTTGTTGCGCAGAGATGGATCTTTTTTCGGTTGTGAAGCTGGCGAAGCCTACCCTGGTAACCGTCGGGGTGCGCCCATTGAGGGAGGGCGAGACGCCCATATTGGAGAACACCGCTGGGCGCACCATGGAAATGGTGCAGGAGAAACCAGAGAATGCCTCCCCCCCAATTCTAAAGGCGACTCCGATAAGCAGCACGCCTAATCAAGAGGCCCAATCCCCAGAGCGATCGCGCGCAGATTCGTCTGACAGTGCGAGGATCCTCGTGATGGAGAGTGAAGAGGAGGAGGAGGATAGCCAGCCACTGAAGCGCAAGAGAGCATCTTCTGGTGATTATGGCGTAAGTTCGTCCAAGAGGCCGCGCCAGAATGTTGACGTGGATGCGTCATCGTCGGAGGGCACGCGCCCCCAGGACACAACTGAAACCCCGCTTCCTAAGTAAGTAACGAATCTCCTCTTTTGAATAAGTTTCCTTTAGCTTTATTGAAATAACTCTGAACTTTTTCCTTGTGCGTGCAGTTTTGAAGCTGCTGGGGATGCCTCTGCGCCAGCCAGCCCCTTCGATACTGAAGAGCCTGCGCAGGGGAGTCAAACGTCTGAGCCGAAGGCATTAGAAGATATGCCCTCAGAGCAGCTGATTGAGGAGCTGGGCGCAACTGCTGCGCGCCAAGCTACCTTGATCGCCCAGCTGAAGGC
>LBNU01024703.1:20768-73800 GCA_014162995.1 Artemisia annua | reverse complement strand
TAAAAAAACGGACGAAAACGTAAAAAAGCAGGTGAAAACGTAAAAAAACGGGCGAAAACATAAAAAACCGGGTGAAACCGTAAAAAAACGGGCGTAAACGTAGAAAACGGACGAAAATGTAAAAAAAGGGCAATAACGTAAAAAAAAACATGCAAAAAGGTAAAAAAAAAAAAAAACGGGTGAAAACGTCAAAAAAAAGCGTAAATGTAAAAAATGGGCGTAAACGTCAAAAAACGGAAGAAAACGAAAAACCGGGCGAAAACGTAAAAAAATGGGCGTAAACGTAAAAAAATGGACGAAAACGTAAAAAAACACGCGAAAACGTAAAAAACGGAATAAAAACGTAAAAAACCAGGTGAAAACGTAAAAAACCAGGAGAAAACGTAAAAAAGCGGGCGTAAAAGTAAAAAAAACGGACGAAAACGTAAAAAATCGGCGTAAACGTAAAAAAACGGACGAAAACGTAAAAAATGGGCGAAAACGTAAAAAAACATGCAAAAACGTAAAAAACAGGGTGAAAACGTAAAAAACGGAAGAAAACGTGTAAAATCGGACAAAAACGTAAGAAAACGGATGAAAATGTGTAAAATCGGAAGAAAACGGAATTTTAAGTTATTTACTAACGACCGTTAGTGTAAAGGACTAACGATGCGACGCTTAGTACATACAATAGCAAAAAATGTCAAGTTTTGTGTTACAATGAAAAAAAAAATAATTGGCAATATACAATGAGAAAAAGTGTCAAGTTCAATGTATTTTTTTATCATTTTCCCTAAAAAGTTCATTCAATACTATAAACAACACCATTTTAGAATCAAAAAAACAAATGTTAACACATCTTTGTGACTTTGTGTGAGTGTGACTCATCTTTATGACCTTTGCTTCAATGGTTTTTGTGTTCATATTATGTACAGGTATGTAAGGAGAAGGAGAGGGTGATGTAATGCAAAATTGACTTGCTTTTTCATAACATACTAAAACAGTTTCGTTGTTAAATAAGGATCTTATGTATCGGTTATTACATTTGGGTGAACACACATGCTGAAATAAGGATTACCAACGAAAGTTTATCTGTACGTATTGGAGGCGAAAGCAACACATGGGCTACATACGGGAAGCCTGAAAATATGCCATTTAAATAAACTCCTCATTTACCATGGGAGTAAGGTTGCTTAATACAGCTAATTGGCAGGTCGGGTGATAGATCAAAATGGTGGTTTATCTGTACGGATTGAAATGGTTGGGTTTTGATTGATTTGACCCAAAACAATTTGTGAGCCAAATAAAATAAATTATAGTTATAATGTCAAATTTGAGTAGAAAACTTCATTATTACCATTTGTATCTATAGCCCGTCTCTTGGATTGAAAAATAAAATGTAAGATAAGCTAATGAAAGAGAATTTTCAATCAAATTGTTATTTTTAATCCAACAAGTAAAATCATTTAGGACACTTTAAATAGTTTGTTTTTTAATGGATGGTTTGTTCCTATCGATAATAATACATAACTAAAAATTTTAGAAAAAACCCCGTGCGTGCACGGGTATTATCACTAGTATATTCCACGGCGTGAATTTCTTCATCATTTTCTACATGTGGTGTCCCTGAAAATGTTCTTTTCTCTAAAAGCAAGACCTTTTATAGTAAGAGGCATCGATAAAAGTAAAAAGCATCACGTTAATGTAAGAGGCATGTTTATTAGTATATATGTTGGCCTAAACTGTATAACTACAAAGTCTGGCCCATTATTATTTATTAGTATATATGTTGATGTGTTGAAAACTAACTACTCCGTATAATACTAGCTATAATTGATTTTATCAAGTTCTTAGCATACTTAATTACTGTAAGTTTTAGTTAATATTATTTGTTATATAAAGTACTTAGTTCGAATTTATCAAACACGGTTAGTTTTAAGAGTGTTTTAAACTCCACCAGTAAAAGCACAACACTACAGATCGATCAACTTTTCGTTTAGCTTAGATGGTTGGTTTTGCTTATATCAAGTGAATTGAAAAGAAAACAACCATTAACACAAATTACTAAGAATCTCTTGTTAGCAATGTTTTCTTTTACACGTCGTGAAAATTGGTGGCGAGGTTTAAGGTTAATTTCTTTATTGAAGAGTTAAATTTAAGACTTTGTCAAACATTTTTTCTTGTATTATCATTTTAGTAACAAGAAAAGTTTCATTGAAATCTTTTTCCTAATAAAATAAAATCTCTAGTGGGAATTTTTCATTTCAAAAAAACCAATTCATACCTTATTAAGTAATAATTGAATTATTATTATCATATTTATTTTAATAAAAATAAATTAAAAAACTAAATATTACTTGATTTAGCAAGAAAATTAACAAAATTCGTTTGTTTAGTAAATTTGGTAAAAAAGTATATGTGTCAAAAGTATAAAAAAAATTAAAACTTAAAACATGCGGAGTAATTTACAAAACATTAAGGGGTTAAAAATGAAATTTACAAGAACAAAACCATCAAACAATCGACTATCAAGCCACACTTCCGGCACAAATCTATTTGTACAAGAACAAACCCCAATGTGCCGATTCAAACCCAAAATCAATCTTCATAATCTATTTGTAGAAGAAAAAAAACTTCTTCAATGGTATGATTGAATATCTGATGTTTCGATTTTGTTTAAATTAATAGCTTTTAGTTTCAGTTTCTAAATTGATAATTTTGTTTCAATTTTAGGGAAAATAACTAGGGTTTGATTGAAGCTCTGATTTGATTAATAAAGATCAGAGAGCATAAGAGGATTGGTGGTTCTGAATTGGTCATTTAATTTTCACAGGTATATACATGTTTGGTTGTCTTTGATTTATGATTTTTAGGGGTTTAATTGGTGATTATTTTTGTCAATCCCTCATGGCTCTAATTGTCTATTTATGTATAAATTTTGTACCTGTGTTTTGGTTTATGAGTTCAGTTATGTGTTTAAGCCTTATTACACTGTTAACAGTTTCAGGAACGAGTGTTAAGTGGTAACTTACGTTAATATGTTGGTGTCATAGAAACGAAAATTCTTTGATTGTATTGCGGTTTAATAAGAATATGTAATTAGAATTGAGATATGATTTTGGCGTGATTTGGCATTGATCATCCCTGAGACTTCATAACTCCATATATTAAACTATAATCCAATACATGAGAACGATAAACAGTTCGTGAAGGAGGTGATTATGATATATATATTTTTTTAATCATAACGGAAGAACATACTTTCATCAAGCATCTATAATGTTCAAGGTTTTTGTCTGCTTTTGCTGGGATATTTTTGTTTAGTAACCACGAGAGTTTAATTCATGGTTTCTTAGTAGGTGCTATGAGGAGGTTTCCAGAGATGACAAATAACAGGACTATAATTATTGGTCTTGGAAATGAGACAGTTGGTATTTGATGGAGATTGATCGTTTAAAAAGCAGTTGAACATGAACAATAAGTTGATCATGTATCAATTATAGAAGGAAACTTTTTGAACATGTTGGCTATTTTGTTTACCGATATGCATTTGTATTTCTATTTATATAGATTGAACCATTTACTTATAAATGGGTCGAGTCGGGCTATGTTAACTCTTTAACAGGACAAACAAAAATGGTTATAAGAAAACAATTTGAAAGTTGCCTTAAATATTTTCTGTTTATGGCCTTCTATGTTCAGTGAGCTATTTGGATGTGTTTTTTTGAAAGTGGTTTTGTGATTGAATTATTAAAATCAGATACAATACAGAGTAATTACTTGCGGTAAAACAGGTTGGGGTAGATGGTGTTTGCGTGTGTCTGTGTTTTTTTAAACATGTAATAATTAGAATGATATATTTGGGTTTTTGAAGCATGCACCTCCATATTTTTGTTAAAAGAAGTTGCTAAACTTAATAACTGTGCAGGTCTCTACGTTCATTGAGGATGTTTATATGAAGCATGCACGATACAATAAAGAAGCAATAGCAGCAAAATTTACTTCAAGAACGGACAATGATGCCAATCTTTCCTGCTAGCCCATCTATCCTTTCTCACCCAATCCAACCAAACGATTCTTTTTTAATATTTGCATCTGATGATTTATGGAAACACTTGAGTAACGATGAAGAAATTGATATTGTTCGATAGCCCACATGTGGTAAGCTTTTCGTTGATTTCCCATGTTTGCACTTTTTTCTTATTAATAGAAGTGGCTAAGTGGGCGGGTCTTAGACAGTTTGGGTCATCAGTGTAATTTATCACCTGAAACATTGTTTTATAAATAATCAGGTTTGTGTTTATACATTTGTTAATAAATTTATGTAATTTGATATGAGCTAGGTCCTGCTTGGATGTTGTAATAACATTCATGATTTTGTGAATATGATAAGAATTAGGGGCTTTTTGTGATTGTTTGTGAACTAATATCCTCAACGAGTTGAACATATTGCAGAAAGTCCTTGATTGGCTAAGAGGATTTTATTTAGTTTTTAACCTAGGCAAGTTAGGTAGTCATGATTTTGCTACCTTTAGCAATTACGGAGTACTTGAGAAAGACTGATGCAAACATGGTAATCCTGGTGTTGGGTCAAACTGGAATTTACTAATTACACGGCAAAAAATGTAAGGTGTTTTTTTTAATGGATACTTTTAATACACTGGACTACCAATACAAGGACACAACTGAACTCATAATGCCTGAAAGGGTAGAAACCCGCAAAAGATGGGTGGCAACTTCTGGATTTGTAAGGTCTTGATTTAGGTGAAAGTATTATTTTTCATCATATCATTTCATTGCGATCCATATTGATCTCTAAGGTGGTCATTTTTTGTGGATTATAATGTCACATTCATGTAAAAGGCTCATATGCGACTTACTGCCCATACATTATGAGTGATTAGAATTTATGTCATATGTTAAAGGTATTATATGAAAAGAAAAAATTAACATAAGGAATAGATGATGAAGGGATAACATAGATTTTGCTGCCTTTTAGTTGAATAACGCAAAGTTTTAAATTTGGGTGAGTTTCGAATGTAGTTCATGGCATATATATGCCCCTTTATACACAATAGTTTTTTTTACAATTATTCTGTATTTTTTGGTCTCCTTGAAATAAAATAGTTGTTCAATTATAGACGCATACTAAGAACGTTTATAGCACAAACAAATATTTGTAGATATGGAAATTTGTCCCTATTTACTTACGAATTATATTCGAGTATGCTTCATCCCTAACACGTCAAACAATCCAATTAAATAACTGAGCTAAAAAGGAAACAAGTCAAACGGGTCGAAACGGATGGGCTAACCCGAACCAACCCATTTTAGCCTTGGCTAAATATTGCCCGTTTTGACTTTGAGAGTGTAAAATGATGTGTGTGTTTTATTGTTTCATTACTGTTTCTTTCTTTGGAATAATATGTTTCTTTAATGATATCTGCATCTCACAGGATCTATATAGAAGCATCTTACGCAGTCGACAATCTACTTTTTTATCCGGTCCATCAGCCAACTTCATTGCTGGGGCTGCAGCCGGATGCACTACATTAGTTATCATCTACCCGCTAGACATTGCACATACTTAACTAGCCGCCGATCTCGGAATAAACGAATCCCTCAATTCAAAGGCATTTGTCACTTCCTTACTACAGTCTGGGTCAAAGATGTCTTCCGCGGGGTCTACAAAGGCCTCCCAGCATCCATCAAAGATATGGTAGTTCACCGAGGACTCTATTTTGGCGGGTTTGATACAATAGAAGAAAAAAAAATGTCAAAAGACGTTCCATTAGAAGTAGCATTATGGAAACGCTGGATTGTAGCTCAGGCTGCGTCTGCTGGGATTTTATCGTACCCCATGGATACTGTAAGAAGACGAATGATGATGCAGGAACTGATCGGCTTATGAATAGAAACACATTTGCTGGAAAACAATCTACACAACTGAGGGGTTTCTGTCGTTTTATCCGGGGGCCCTTTCAAATATGATTCACGTTTACATGATATGCATAGTAGTGGTACTGTGGTAGTGGGAGTAAGGATATAAGATTCCTTAAGAATGATGTTTCCTAAATTTAGTAAATTTTAAAATTGACCATGTATCCATACTAAGAAAAAAATGAATTCTTTGTAAAAAGCTTGACACAAAATTAAGTGTAGCTTTATTGTTTCTTATTATTATTATTATAATGAAGTTTGATTTAGACCGGACACTTTTTTATATGAGTGTTGCAGCAATATTGAGTGTGAGTGATGCTGAATTATGGGAAGGAATTCCACCCTTGAAGTTTGGAGACTTTCCCGCATTACAAGATGCACTGTTGTTAGCTATCCTATTGGAGGAGATACAATTTTGGTGACTAGCGGGGTTGTGTCTTTCATAGAGATGATATATTATTTTATGTTCATGGATCAACTGAGCTTTTTGGTTTGCAGGTATAAATAAATCAACCATCTTTATCCCATTTAAAAAAAATGAACCATTTAGTTGACTCATATGTTTTATATTTCTCGAGATTTTTGTTTGTGATTCCTTTGCTGATTGATGATGCAATAAACTTTGGGAATTCTGCGGGTTCGACCTTTCATGATAAGGGAGTGTGTTGGAATTGCATTTCAGCCTCTTTAAACATGAAGATGCAGAGAATATGTCATACCATGATACCGGCCCCAGTTATCAATCATTTTATTCGTGAATACAAGAAGAATGGAGAATATACAGGTGGTTGTTTATTAATTTTACCTACATATTTCTTACCTATGTTCATGTTAATTGAAATAGCGGGTGTCTGCTTATATTTATGATTAAACTTGATACACCTTTTCATACCTTACACCCTTTTGCATGCTTCCCAATTCTTGGTGTTGAGTCGCAAAAGATGGAAAATCCAGACCTGCGCATATCAATGGGAATGGGTAGTAAGCAACAAATCTCTAGGCAGAATCTCAAACGAAAAGGAGTATGTTTTTGGGGTTGTTTGGATACATTATGTTTTAGGGGCTGTTTGGACACGTTTTGTTTTAGAGGCGCTATTTGGACAAAAAAAAAAAAAAAAAAAAGCTCTGTTTTGACAGATTCAGTTTTAGACTTTTAGGGGTCGTTTTTTCAAAATAGTTATAGGGGGTATTTAAAAACAAAGTTGTTTGGACAAAAACAACTTTTAAGGGGATGTTTGGACTGGACCTTAAGCAAAATCTGGACAAAAATGTGAAACACCTATATACGAGCAAGTATAACGATGCAAAGAAAGCCTTAAATGATGCCAGGTAAGGCCTAAGGATCCTGAGTTTGAACACCTCGGAGTGTTTGTTTGGTTAATATCAGGAGTTTATATGAGAGTCGTCGAACTCCTAAATATAAGCGCGGACCATTAATTAAAGAAGTAAATATATTGTTAGCTTTTATACTTGATGAATTGAGAGTGGTTAAAAATACGGGGTTTTATATTGTTTTGACAGAGAAAGTACAACAGTCCCTTTAGGAGAAACGACCCATTGGGTAACTTAGAAGCAACTTGAATATCAGAAGTTCTGTCTTTAGTACATTCACTAACTTTTGTTGTTCTATAAAGCAGAATCATCGTTGTGAACCTCATTTTTTTTACGCCTAAGATACCTCTTCATAAGGTATCATTGAAACCACGGGAACTAGAGGTTAGAAGTTCCAAAGAAAGCATATGATTCAGCCTGAGTAAGTTTTTAGTGTGGGTAACTTGAAGAGGCTATGGGCTCTGAGCTGGATATTATTGTGAATTAAAGTCAATGTTAAACCAGTATTGTCAGCGGACTCGAGAGAATGATGAAAGTGTAGTAAACAAGAAATTATTGATGGTTATCGATTTAGGTTTTAATTTGAAAGTTTACGAGAATTATCTTAGTAACACGAAAGAAATTGAGCTAGAAGCAGTCTTCTCATGGTGGAAAAATGAAGAGCTTGTGCCATATCATACTATCAATCTGAAGTACTCGGGATAAAGAGAAAAACTGTATATATTATACGTTTTTAGTTTTGTGTATAACTTATTTTATTACTCTATATTATTGACAATGATTTGTCAATCATCATAACTCTTTTTATTGTTTATGGTATAATGTGACTACAATATGACCTCTACAAGTTATCTTTAATCTAAAATGGTAGTTTTACTTTTTATGAATTAGGGTGGTCACTTGACAACTAATATTAGTTGAGTTTTTTTTTGAACGGCATTAGTATATATAAAAAAAGACTAAACTAGCAAGAAGCTACAAAAGTTACAAACAAGATGAAATAGCATTACAAGGGTTACATATCCAATCAATCCACTTAATGGGGACTTTCTTTTGTCTACTAGAGCACCAAGTAAATGATGATAGTTTGATATTATCAAGGATAAGGGGCTTGTTGGGTCGTTTTGATGCGAAAATCATATCATTACGAAACCTCCATAAGGTCCATAGGGTAGCTTGAACAACCGCGTCAAAAAACTTTTTTGTGGCAGGTGGGAGGGGGATCAAATCAGCAAGATTGATTGCATCAGTTAGACATGTGATTGTGCTTGTATGGATGTTCCACCAGTCTAAAATACCCTTCCAAGTTTCCTTAGCGATACTACATGAGACGAAGATGTGTTCTTCGGTTTCAGTTACCTCATCACAAAGAGGGCATAGGACACTATGAAGATCGATACCCCTGAAGTCTAGATTAGATCTTGTTGGGAGTCTTTGGTTTGCAGTTTTCCAAGTGAAAACATTCACTTTCAATGGGATCAGGTTGTTCCATCTTGTGGGAGATGAAATTGTTGGCAGATGTGAAGATGAATTAATGATGTGAGATCTCATCCCTTTAACCGTAAAAAGTCTTGTGTCGTCCACAGTGCATTCCCATGAGTCAATGTCATCGGTAAGGCGAAGTTGGGCCACTAAATTACAAAGGGAAGTTAGCTCGTCAAATTCTGGAACAGACCGAATGGGTCTACGCCACGCCCAATGGAATTCAAGGCCAGTATGACGAGAAGGACCAATGTCAGTAACATGATTATCGGGAACAACTTGTGTTGAGGCCAATGGATGAAAGGTGGGAGAGCGATCACAAACAAGGCAGTGTGGATTCGAGTCTAAACGGAAGAGGCGGGGGAAGTCTACCTTAAGAGGAGAGCCTCCAAGCCAATTATCAGACCAAAACCGAGTGTCACAGCCATTTCCAATCTTTTTTTAAAGACCTTCGGCAAGTCAACTCCAACCTTGCAAAGATCTTCTTTAAGCTTAGCAATACGAAACCATGGACCCGTTTTAGATTTGATGGACGAGAAATCATTTAGACCACCATATATGCCATGAATTGAGCGAATTACTTTGTGCCAAAGTGCACTATTTTCGTTGTGGAATCTCCACCACCATTTGCAAAGCATGGCTTGATTGCTAGACTTTAAAGTACCAATCCCGAGACCTCCATTAGAAATAGGGGAGGTAGCTTTGTCCCATTTAATCCAAGCGATCTTTTTCTCATCAGAAGAGCCATCCCCAAAAAAATTTCTTCTGATGCATTCAAGCTTGTTGATTATGTTGATGGGAGCTTTAAAGGTGGAAAAGTAGTAAACACCTAAGCTCCCAAGAACGGACTTAATTAGAGTTAGTCTACCACCAAAAGAAAGGGACTTTGATTTCCACTTTGAAAGCCTCTTGTGAAATTTATCAACGAGAGTACTCCAATTAGCACATCTAGCCATATTTCCACCTACTGGGAGTCCCAAGTAAGTGCAAGGAAAGTGAGACGGAAGACAACCAATGGTAGATGCAAGTGAGTTAACTTCTGAATCAGTGACACCAACACCAAAGAGCTTGCTTTTGTGAAAGTTAACCTTAAGACCCGAAGCAAGATGAAAACAAGTTAGGATTCTAGAAAGGTTCTTTGCATTCAACAGGGACCACTCACCCATAATTAGTGCATCATCCGCAAACTGAAGATGAGACACATGTACATTGTCGACACCCACTTTAACCCCGTGGAATAAGTTGTTATCCCTCGCATGAAGTAAGCTAACATTGAGTGCTTCAACTGCAATGATGAAAAGGAATGGCGAGAGAGGGTCACCTTGTCTAAGTCCCCTTTCCAATCTAAATTCCTTTGTTGGAGAACTATTTACAAGAACCGAAGCAAAGGCCGAATTAAGACAAGAAAATATCCACTTTATCCATTTGGGACTAAAGCCCATTTGTTTCATGATGGAGATCAAGAAAGACCAATTCAAAGTGTCGAAGGCTTTTTCAAAGTCAAGCTTGAGAAACATGAGACGTTTCTTATATTTTTTCGCCCAAGAGATGATTTCATCAACTATAAGTGGACCGTCAACTATTTGCCGCCCTTTTATATAAGCCATTTGCACTTCACCAATCACTGATGGGACAACGAGGGCAAGACGATTAGCAAGGATCTTAGCGTTTATCTTGTATTGGCACCCAATAAGATTAATAGGACGATAGTCTCCTATCGAAAGTGGGTCATCGGTTTTGGGGATGAGAGTGATGAAGGACGAGTTGCAACCTCTCGGGATGTAAGCTGAATTTTCAAATTCTAGAACATATGATATAATATCTTCTTTGAGTACATCCCAATGTTTCTTTATGAACTTAAAAGTGAAGCCATCTGGGCCCGGTGCTTTGTCCCCATCACAATCCTAAACCGCTTCCTTGATTTCAAGTGGTGTAAAAGAACGGTCAAGAAGTTGGGAATCATCAACTGAAATGCGCTTAAACAGACTACTTGAGAAGGTTGGTCTTCTAAGATTCACTTCTTTGAATTTTAGCTCGTAACATTGTAGGACATGGTTCTTAATTAACACATGATCCGTGGTCCAAGTGCCCAGAATATTGAGGCCATTTATTCTTGATCTATTAAATTGTCTCCTGATTGTGGTATATACCACAATCAGGAGACAATTCTCATCAAGATCAATCAATCCAATTAACACATGATCCGTGGTATATACCACAATCAGGAGACAATTCTCATCAAGATCAATCCAATTCCCAATGATTGCAACAAAACCATCTCCATCCATGGAAGTGGTTGAGGAGAAGTAATTAGGATCCCAAATAGCAATGATGCCCCCGGATTTTCCATCAGCTTTCTTAGTGTAGTGGCCAAAGGTATTACTTTTCCATAAAGATTGGATGAGATAGTGAGTGTCATCATGGGACATAGTCTCCTGTAATCCCATGAAATTAACTTTGTTGTCAATGCAAAGTCTTTTCGCCCAACTCCTTTTATGATCTTCCCCGATCCCCCTAATGTTTAAAGAGAGTACATTCATTGATTAACATTACATTCATCGTGGTTGAGGCAATGAGTTACCTCCTGTTCCATGCCTACCATATTGGAGCCAACTAAGTTGCCCACATGAATCGTGTTGTTCACCTCATTAGACTCTGACTTAGAGGTGGTGGTTTGAGAAAGGAGTCTATCATTGCATCGTTTGATATTAGAAAGTGAATCTGAGATAACGGTGTCGTTTGTTGGTAAGATGATGGTTCCNCTGTAACACAAAAAGCCCCTTATTTTGGTGATGTAATGAAGCTTTTTGGGAATGTATGAAATTTTTATTTAATTTGTTTTCGAATGTTGGTGATTGAGTTGTGTGAGTGTCTCATTGATAGGAATGAAAAGCTTCATAGAAGCAAATCGTTTTCTTCTTCTGGGTTGAGATAATTGAGATGAGGAAACAGGGATAGATTTATGTCGTCTAGTGTAAGTTTTTAGTGGCAATGTTTGAGGAATAATTGGTTGTGGGCTAGAAAGGGTGTCCATTAATGGGTTTGTGTCTGTATTGGGCCTAGGTGAGGGGGATTGGGAGTTTTGGGCTTTGAAGTTGGTCTTGGACTTGGGAGTTCTACGAAGTAGAGAAAAAGTTTGGGAGTTGCCTTCAATCGTTGACCTTGATATAGTGCAGCCAAAATTCATGTCAGATGCTTTGGGAGACGAGGGATGTTTGTCTTTGGCTGCAGGTGTACTTGAAGTGGACTCTTCAACAAAAGTTCCTTCTGAGGTCTTTGTCTGACTTCTGCGCACATCAGTATTATCTAAAAATAGCTTTTCAGTTGTGACATTGACATCTTCTTTGTCATTGGCAGCCTTATCATCGGAAACATCATCACCATCGCCGGAATGTGCATAATCATCTCCTAGATTTCTTTCACCTTCGTTATCACCATCATGTTGCCACCCATTCAGGTCCCCAATTGTAGTATTGTCATCATCGGAAGATTCAAGTGTATATCCATTAAAAAAGGAAGCAATTTCCCCTTCTATTTCCATTACACGGATCGGAAAGATTTCATTACCAATCGAAACTTGAATGGTTTCAAGGATGAGATTGGTATGTTTAGTAAGGATGCACACCTTTCTTGTAGATCTATCGAATTGACGAGAGCTACAATCTTCAGGGAGAAGGATATCACCCCATAGTTTAGCGATGGAAGTGTAGGGTTCTGGGTACCACATATGTGGTGGAAGGCCTGATATTGCGATCCAGGTGACACGTTCTGTGATACGGTAACAAGTGTTCCAAGGTGAGAGAGATTTGAAGTATGATTTGAGGGAATTGTTTGTGAGGGCTTTCTTTGCTGATTCAGGGTCGGGGAATTGAATGAGAATGTGAAGGCCACCAAGATACAAAACCCTTCATCAAGGATGAGATGGTGAGTGTTGGAGGCGCCTTCAAGGGATTTCAATTCAGCTAAGATTGAGCAAGGAGATTCGTGTTTTGGAGTTGTGGGAAGTGTTAGGTGTAAGTTGTGCTTGGGTTGGGGTTGTGCATTTTTTCCGGATAGAGTATCGGAATACGATCGTGTCTTAGGGGCAGCGGTGTAATGGTTATTTGGGGTTTGTGCTTGTTTTGTGGATGGTGGTTTGACGCGCACGCCAGGCGGGTCTGCGTTGATGGCGAGCGATATTACACAGGACCCGTTGGGTACCAATGCATAATGTGTTAAGTTTTTGTTCAAAGTTTGATGGGTTTACGATTCCGGTAAATCTGGCGAAGCCAAACCGCTTTCCTTGTTTGTTTCTTTTGGCTGGAATATAGACATCCTCACATTGTCCGTATCGCGAGAAGACTTCCTTCAAGACGAGGTGGTTCCAGTTGGTTGGGAAATGGGTGAAGTAGTAAGTGATTGTGTGGTTGTTCAAGGCAGGGGTGTTAGTTGTATGTTTTGGAGTTGGGTTTGTGGCTGTTTTTGTGGGTGGTGGTCGGAGATGGGTGGCTGTTGTGTGATGGTTGTGTTTGCGGTGGGAGACGGTGGTCCATTCACCGGTTATCATAGTGTACATGTGGGTGTGATTTTTAAGTTGTGACTTGAGAGAAAAAGTCAAAATGTCAACATGTTCCTTACTGTTTCAATTTATAAGTAAAAAACTAATATTAGTTGAGTTAGCATATGTTATTTAAAGTTTACCTTTTAGCAAATATTAAGAATCATAACTAAAAATTAAAAAAATAAAAAATAAAAAATAATAAAAAAATACCTGTTTTTATAAATAAAAATCGATTATTGAAAATTTTAGAAAAAACCCGCGTGTGTGCGGGCATTATAACTAGTAACCACAAATAAAATTTCGCATAACAAACTATCACCATGATGGCTTATTGGTCAGTCATGCTCATAACGTCAGAAAGATGTTTAACTACACATTTTGAAAGTAATTAGAGAAAAGGTTAAAAAAAAATAGTCCTGGAATAACTAACTTAGGTTAAAAGAAATTCATGAATTAACATAAGGAAAGTGACATCTACACCATTTTTCACTGTGTACACCATTTTTTTTCACCTTATGTTCAAAGACTGTTCAGCATGTGATAAGGATATGTACTATTTGTAATTTAGCCCTCAAAATCTGTTTTGTACTTGGCTTCTTGAAGAGTTGTCCATTAATATATCACAGTCTTGTTCAAATCAAACCAGAAAAAAGTTTTCAACTTGGATAATGTATCAGTGACCCAGTTAAGCAAGATGCCTCAAACTTATGAAAGACACAGGCCAACAACAGAACAAGCAAAGGACCATGAATAACTTTTTTTTTCATTTTCATATTTTCCGTTACCCACTCCAAACAATTCATAATAAAGTTATCATTGACAGTTAACTCTAACCAGTCCAGGATCAGTTTGATACTATAGCTCAATACTACTCTTGCTTTTAATCAAATCAACTCAGTTATGTTGTTGCTACATTTTTATAACACGTAATTACATCAGCAGTTCAGCACTACAGAAAGTGTAACAAAAGTAAATAGCTTTTTTTGCATACCGAGTGTTATAAAGATGAAACGATGCAAACTGTTTTAGTAGCTTCCTGTTTAGGCATCAGAGGTTCATATACATGGGGAAAACAAAACAATCAGAACAGATAATGTAGTTTTCAAAAGAGTTAGCTTTGCAATCCAAAAAGGGCTAGCGGCGCAGCTTGTTGCTCGTTTGCCTTCAACCACTATGTAAATTCTATTTTGATGAAATAATAACTAATCTAAAACATTGCAGAAACAATACACATTGTGGCATTGCAATATCTAAAGGGTCAAGGGTGTTAGCTAAAAGTGGTTTGTGACATTAAGTTTAATAACCTAGATCGAGCTGTTAGTTCCAAATGATAACATTCCCATCTTAAACTCGCCCTAAATCGGTCACACCAGCTTACAAATTACATCAACCTAATGCATCATTTGAACACGAAATTTTCTACATAGTCTTAAACTAGATCGAACATATACAAGAATGTAGAACACACCACCTGTTAGAGCAACTATGCATTGGTGTTTCATCAAACCCCTGGAAGGCATTCCAATACGACTGATAAACACTTTCTAATATGAGGGTACTGAACTGAAGATTCCGCCCATCTTTTTAATGGCTTTGACATTTTAATACGACAGACTAACAGCAAATATATAGAAATCCAAAAAAAATTTTCCTCGAATTACTATATACAAAGATACAATAAGCAAAAGAACTATGAACATTCAAATACTATCTATTAGTATAGTCATTGGATTCTCATCAAACACTTGGTGGGCATTCCATTTGAACGCCCCACAATAACAGCTTATAAACGCTTATTAATACCAAGCAAATTAACACGAGATTTTTGTTGAAATAACTTGCATTACTTACTACAACTGTAAACCTTTATAATAAAAAAGAACATTTGGAATCAAGATACCATGGGGAAAAAGTCATAACAGGTAATACTATTACTAGTCATTTCGTTTTCACCTTAGAATGAGAAAATGATACTTCACATGGTAACCGAAGAACCAGGTGCTAAGCCAGCTCCTCTCCTCTGGAGGCCGAAGGCATGCCCTGCATCACAAATTGCTCCAAATCAAGATACCACGGGGAAAAATTATAAGAGAGGTATTCATCATCTGGGATGGGGACGAAGCAATCATCGTTATCACTTGACTCAGTGACACTCATCACCGAAGGGAGTGGGACTGTCATTTCAGCACCAAATTTTAAAACTAATCCAGAATCTACCACATCCTCCTCGTATATCAAACGTAACCCACAACTCATAACATCATCATCATCAAAATCACCATCATCATTATCAAACCGAAGTTCGACAGCGTCACCTGCTTCCACCACAACTGTTTTATCATTAACNAAATTAACACGAGATTTTTGTTGAAATAACTTGCATTACTTACTACAACTGTAAACCTTTATAATAAAAAAGAACATTTGGAATCAAGATACCATGGGGAAAAAGTCATAACAGGTAATACTATTACTAGTCATTTCGTTTTCACCTTAGAATGAGAAAATGATACTTCACATGGTAACCGAAGAACCAGGTGCTAAGCCAGCTCCTCTCCTCTGGAGGCCGAAGGCATGCCCTGCATCACAAATTGCTCCAAATCAAGATACCACGGGGAAAAATTATAAGAGAGGTATTCATCATCTGGGATGGGGACGAAGCAATCATCGTTATCACTTGACTCAGTGACACTCATCACCGAAGGGAGTGGGACTGTCATTTCAGCACCAAATTTTAAAACTAATCCAGAATCTACCACATCCTCCTCGTATATCAAACGTAACCCACAACTCATAACATCATCATCATCAAAATCACCATCATCATTATCAAACCGAAGTTCGACAGCGTCACCTGCTTCCACCACAACTGTTTTATCATTAACTGGATAAAACACGATTTTCATGGTACAATACTCATGATCCACAGTCACCATACGATGACTTTTTTCTTTAGTTTTATTATGTATTGTTAAAAAATTCCAATAGTGGTCTTTTGTGGCTGCACAGATGAGGAGACCACATATCTTGTTATGATGAAAGTGCAATGATGCCACAAAAGATAAAACATTATTTCCACTGTTTCGATAAGTACACCACTCAGGTGACTCTTCCCCCGAGAGACGGATGTGTAATCCTTTGGTGCTCATGAGTGATTCCTGTATAGCATTCAAGCATATTATTTTTTCCGGTGAAAAAGTGAACTATATATTAACTTTCCAAAGGTTTACATGAAAAAGGCCTCTTCATTGAAAAATATATATGCGCATTAAATGGAGAGGTTGCTTACCTTGAACACTTTGGAACGGAGAGTATATGCCTTTTGCCTAAAATCAAATGGCATCACATCTAATGACCCACAGTTTTTTGCATGTATATCTTTCAAATGCGATGGAAGAGGTGGAAGTAACTGTAATTTATAATAAGGTACTTCAGTTGTGAAAGGTTGCTCAAGCTCTCCGGAAGACTAGAAAATGTGTTTCCTGAAAGGTTGAGATACTTTAATGACACTAAATTCCCAATTCCACTGGACACTTTAGAAAATGTGTTTCCTGAAAGGTTTGAAGGAAGGTTCACTAGGTTTACACAATATCTCGCATCAACATATTCAATGTTGAGAGGAAGATCTGGAATCGACTTTAAGTTGGTGCAATGAGATAAATTTATTTTGATCAGTTGATGGAGTTGGCGGAGGCTATTAGGAAGGCTACGAAGCTGTTAATACTTAAATCCAAGTACTGTTTTAGTGAAATTAGACTACCAATTTCATGTGAGATCTCCAATATGTTGGGACAATGGGAGAGGTAAAGATATTGAAGAGATGTTAACTTGCCTATCGATTCCCATGGGAGCCTCTTCAACAGACTGCAAAAACTTAGATCTAATACAACAAGTTTTTGGAGGCAACCAATAGAGCTATCCAACTCTTCCAAATTAAAACATTTTCCTAACAGAAGTTCCTCAAGATTTTCGAGCCCAGTGAAATTTCCGGTCTTATTAATGGCTTTGCCATTTTAATACGACAGACTATAACAGCAAAAGTATCGAAATCCAAAAATATAAGTCAACCATAACAAAAGTATGGGTCAAAACTGGCCGGGTCGGTTTGATTTGCAAGCAATATTTTTCTCAGATAAAAAGACACAATAAGCAAAAGAACCATGAACATTCAAATACATTAATCTGTTAGTACTGTCATTGGACATTCATCAAACATTCATCAAACACCTGGTGTCTGTTTGAACACCCCACAATAACAACTGATCATTAACGCTTATTATTACCAATTAAATTAACACGAGATTTTTGTTGAAATAACGTACTACAACTGTAAACCTTTATAGTAATAAGATATAACGTTTGCAATTAAGATACCATGGGGGAAAAGTCAGAATAGGTGTATTCTTCATCTTGGATGGGGAAGGAGCACACGTCTTCATCATTTAACTCAGTAATACTAACATCTTTTAAAACTAATCCCGAATCTACCACATCATTCTCGTATACCAAACGCAACCCACCACTCTTTACACTCTCATGATTAAATTCAACTTCCAAAGTATCACCCGCTTCCACCACTATTGTTGTATTATTAAGTGGATAAAACATGACAAACATGGAACCCCCAACAGTCCCAAAATCAATCCGATGACTTGTTCCTTTCGTTTTATTATAAATTACTGGGTAAACCCAGGCGTTACCATCATTGACTCTGGTAGCACATAAGATGAGACCGCATATTTTGCTATGATCAAATTGGATAGGTGCCACAAAAGATAAAACATTTCCACTGTTTCCATAAGTACACCACGCAGGTAACTCCTCCCCTGAGAGACCGATGTGTAATCCTTTAATGTTCATGAGTGATTCCTGTATAGAATTCAAGCATATTATATAATAATACATGAAAAAGGCCTCTTCATTGCAAAATATATAATGCGTTAGGGAGAGGTTGCTTACCTTGAAAAATTTGGAAGGAAAAATATATGCCTTTTGCATTGAATCAAATGGCATCACATCTAATGACCCACAGTGGGTTGCATATATATCTGTCAATTGCGATGGAAGAGGTGGAAGTAACTGTAATTCAGAACAGTTATATATATAAAGGGTATGCAGTTGTGAAAGGTTGCTGAAGCTCTCCGGAAGACTAGAAAATGTGTTTCCTGAAAGTACGAGATACTTTAATGACACCAAATTCCCAATTCCACTGGACACTTGCGAAATATTGCAATTATTCATTTCTAATTTTTGTAGGTTCGTCAGTCTTGTAACTTGTGTGAAACCTTCAGATCCAAGTTTACAGCAATTATTCAACCAAAGCTCCGTCAGAAATTGTAACTGAGAACAGTTTGAAGGAAGATTCACTAGGTTTCTACAGTATGAAGCTTCAACATATTCAATGTTGAGAGGAAGATCTGGAATCGACTTTAAGTTGGTGCAATCAGAAAAGTCTATTTTGATGAGTTGATGGAGTTGGCAGAGGCTATTAGGAAGGCTACTGATCAATATGTTTCCTCTTAAATTCAAGTGTTTTAGTGAAATTAGACTACCAATTTCATGTGAGATCTCCAGGATGTTGGTACAATTGCGGAGGTCAAGATTTTGAAGAGATGTTAACTTGCCTATCATTTCCCACGGGAGCCTCTTCAACCCTGTGCAACAACTCAGATCTAGTTCAACAAGTTTTTGGAGGCAACCAATAGAGCTATCCAACTCTTCCAAATTAAAACATCTGGTCAAGTTAAGTTCCTCAAGATTCTCGAGCCCAGTGAAATTTCCGGTCTTGCTTAATGACGTTGACCAATTCACGTTCAGAATCTTCAGCTTTTTAAAATTCTAGAAACACAAATATAATAAGCTTTAATTAGTTTTAGCAAAAGTAAGGGTATGCTTGGTTAAAAAGGTTTTAGGGGTGGAGGAATGAATGTTATAATGAAAAATAATGTTGGGGTGTATTGAAAATTGATTATCCACTAAACCACTTTTAACAAATTCATGCTCTTTTTTGTTTCCAATCTTTTATTTTCTTTTACAAGGTAGTGTATAATAATGAGATTTACACATAACAATTTTGAACGTGAACTTCATAGAATTATTGACAAATTTGTTTCATCATGTTAATATCTTGAGTATCATTACATAAGTTTATATAATATGTATTTGTACAAAATATATCTACTAGATTTTTTACATATGTGTATAAATTAAAAAATTTGTACCATTGATGTGTGCAAATTTTACGAGGGCTTCTATATAACAAGTACTTGTACAAAATATATTTACAAATTTAATACATGTGTTAAATTAAAATTGATTATAAATTCATGTTAAATTTCTTTTTTTTTATCAAGAAATATTTACTGAAACAAAAAAAAAGTATGTAATGGTCCTCTTATTTATTAAAAAATTAAGTAATTTAATTTTTACAGCGATTGGAATTTGGAAGCAACCAGGAAGTCAGAAAATGACTTTGACTAACTAAATTGTTTGATTTTACATACATCAAATTCAGTATTTCCAAATTGTCCAACTACTAAAGAACCCCAAAACAATATTTCCAATTTAAACAGAAAATATCAAATTCTAAAAAACCAATTTGCCCAAATAACAATACCAAACAACAAACAAATAAAATTCAAACGGGATTCATGAATTTGGGCCCAAATTCCAAACGTCAATTCCTTAATAGAAACAGTTGCTTCAATATCTATTTTGAAGACCAATTCACCAAATCCAATATTCGAACAAAAAACGCAAACTGATATTCAAAGTTTCAAACGTGATTTTTATACGTACCACCTACAAATTGAGCGATTCTTTAAAAACAAATTTAAAACCAAATGAACTTTTTTTTTCCTTTTCTTCTTCTTCATCTTCAATGTGGCTCATTGATACCACTTGTTGATAATCAAAAAACGAAACAAAAACAAAATCCACAAAGAAAGCGGAAGCTTTATTCAAATTGTTTTAAACCAAATACAAAAGGGTTTGTCTAATGAGTGCCCTTAGGACACGGTTTAAAGTGCTTATAAAAGGAAATTTTTAGTTTATTAAATTAAAAATCAAATTTAATTATAGTAATTTGTAAGTTTAATCAATGTATATTAAATACAATTTGTAGTATAAAAAGAAAATTCGTGTTTAATAAATGTAGCTTAACCAATGACTTGAGGGCATTGGTTAGACAATCCCCAAAACAAAATCATATTCAAAGGTACCAATACAAAGTTCTAATCTAAAAGTACAAAGAAAACTAATTACCTAACTGCCAAATTATAACTGACTCAAATTATAAAATTAACATGCCAAACAAAAAACTAAATTTACCAAATGCCTCTTAGAGTTTAAGTCATTGTTCTAACATAAATGAATGATCCCTTTACTTTCAAATTTTACCAAAATTGATTAAAATATTGAATAATTAAAACTATAATTTTATTTTAAGATTTTTTATGATCATAATTCCATAATTAACATGCCATGAGTGTTAAATCGGTGTATGTTAGCTAAACTTCATAATTAACAATGTCGCTTCTTAAGAGTTTATATATCTCGTTAAATAATTTTCTTTTAGAGTAATTTCTTAATTTGATTTATGTTTTATTCTAACAAGCAAGCTTTTATAAACTGCATCACAAAAGAGGGAAAAAAGAAAACCGAAAACAGCAGATCTCCAAAATAATTACCTAATTTTTATTTCATCAAAATAAGATTAAAAGAAAAACTACAATTCATAGACGTTGATATGATCTACAATTCATAAAAAATAATGTGGACGGCATTGGATTTTTTTTTTTTTTTTTTTTTTTTTTTTTTTTTTTTTTTTTTTTTTTTTTTTTTTTTTTGCCGGTGGCGGTGTGACAATAAGTGTATAACACAAACTCATATAACTAAATGAGAAACGAAAATGATCATACCTTGACTCCATCCCAAAGTTTTTCCAATTTGCTAGATGTCAATTGAATAACCACCACGTTGCCCATATCAAAGTTATCAAGACTTTTGCAAGGGAAGTGACGCCATTCCAAGTATTTCAATTGTTTGAAAGAGAAGCAAGCTGACATGTCATCTTTTGAAGAAGACGACCATTGTAGTTGAGAATTATCCAACTTAATGAACCTTAGATTACTCATCTTTTTAAAGGCGTCGAATTGAACAGTTACCCGTTCTTTCTTCTCAGAGCTTTTCAACTTAATGCTTCTAACTGAATTTGTTCCCTGGTAAACAACAGAGGAGAAAGTTATAGTTAGGTTTAGTGAACTACTATGTACTAAAGTAACTGGTCATAAACTTAATGATACTTTACCGAACAATCTCCAAGTACACGAATCACATCCCTATAACCCATCAATCTAGTACGTTTTCCAGGCTCATCTTCATCTTCTTGGCGGACCACTTCTTGTCCCATTTCCTCAATTGCATTATGCAAAGACAAAATCTTATCCCCCGGGTATATTGACTCTGCATATTTAACTAGAAATTTATGAACAAGATTTTGAATTTCAACATCTGGGAAGAAGTCTTCATCTTGTAATACTTTGACGATTAGATCTTTACTCATTCCATGAAAGAAACATGCGATATCCAGAAATAAATTCTGGGCTCTTTTAGGAAGTGAATCATAGCTTATTCGCAGCTTCTTTTGAGTATCTTCATGAGGAATTCTTTTTAATGTCTCCAACATGCTTGGCCAGAGATTCCTATCATAATCTGTGAAATGGCGACTCCAGACCTCAAGAACCAAAGGAATGCCTCCAGCATACTGCACTATTGCTTCTACAAACTTCTTGTCCATAGGGTCGCCTTTTCCAATGAGTCTAGTGAAAAGTTCAAAAGACTCACTTGTGTCCAACAATTCTATATTTCTATGTTGTACGAAGTATGTTGTAGGTTACTAAGCGACTGCTTATTTCTTGTGGTCGCAATTATTCTACTTTCACAATGGAAGGAGGCAGAAGGAATACTCAATGCTTGCAACTGCTCAAATGTATAAACATCATCAAGTACCAAGAAAAGCTTTTGACAACTTATCAACTTCTTTATCTTTGCAGCTCCATCATTATGACTAGCTACAAACTTATCATTTCTGGTTAGACAAGAAATGACATCCCTTTGCAAATCAACTTTCCAATTTGGACCCCTGTATACGTAACTATTGATATCCTGGATAAAACCGTGGACATCGAAATCTGCAGCAATTCTGTCATACACAGCTTTGACAATAGTCGTTTTACCCGACCCACTAATTCCAAGAACTGCAACCATGGTAAAAGCTGGGTCACTTAACCTTAACGCTGAAATTATATCCTGTGCCCGTGAATCTATCCCAACAGGGTGCTCTACATAACATAGTTGTTGCGGATTCTGCCTTTTTCTGACATGCTTTACAATTTCCTGTATGAACCACTCTTCGTCCGGCCTGCCAAATTCAAAAGAAAGATTCATTACCGACCTAATGTGTGTAATTAGGATGCTTAACACATCCTTTGCGTGAAATTGATTTGTTTAACCAGGATTACTTAACAATGACATTGTACAAATATATTATTACTTGCATGTTACTATATATAATTAGTGCTTGTATGTTTTTTGTATCATCTTAATGCTTGAACTTATCAAAGTAAATTTATACTATTAATAAAGTGATAGGAGTATATGATTATTTTGGGGTTAAATTTCCATAGTACGTAGTACGGAGTATTTGTTATCCTGTTTATAGCTTCGGATCTAATTAACACATAATTTAAATATTTAATTTAAAAACCATACTGTATACAATAACTAATTTCAAAAAATTAAGAGTTAAGCCAACTAATTAATAGGTGATAAAAATTGCTACAAAAAATCTAGTATAATGTTTGATTGAAGTTTACCAATCTTTCAAGTTTAGACCAGACATATGACCAGCTTCTCTTAAGGCTTGTCTCCAGTTCTGAACTTTGTTGGGATCGACCTTGGTCTCATGATCTTCAAATGCATCAAGGAAAGGACCTTGTTGATTTTTTACATCAGTTGGTTCGACATTGAAAAATACAGGAAGAACTTTTCTGTGTTTGTACTTAGGGTAGGATTCCATTATGAGGGCAAACTCTTCAAGGCACCTTACTGAAGATGCATATTCATTTGAAAATACTAGAAGATAGATCTCGGAATCCTTGATAGCTTTCAACAGCTCAGAACTCTCGTCTTGACCTAAAGTGAGCATGGTGTGGTCGCATATTGTAAATGCTTCGCGTCCGAGAGCTCCCTTGAGGTGGCTTACGAAGCGTTTTCCAATATCTTCAGACGCGTAATTTACAAACACGTCATACTTGGGCCTTTTATAACGTGGTTCATCATAACAATCAAGACCCCTTTTCCTCTTATTGGATGAAGATGAAGAGGATGGATCCATTCTTTTTATTTAAAAGTGAAATTTGTGTAGGATGAAAAAAAAATTAGTTGCTATGGAAGAAATTGAAGTGGAGGAGGATGGTTCCAAATTTGCAGTTATTAAAGTGAAACGTGTGGTTAGTGGTTACAACGAAGCAACAATTCATGTCTTTGATTTTGGCATCGAAACTTCTTGTTTGTTTCTCGGTAATTTTGGACTCTGTACTTTATTTATTTTTTATTTATATCCGCAAAAAGCAAAAATATGTTACGACTAACTTTCATGTCACTTCCCCGCAATTCCGTGCTCAAATTGGTTTTTGAATTTCTAAAAATATCAATGAATGCAGTTTTTATTTTAAGAGATTTGATAAATAAGCATTTCAAAGTTGTAATAAACTCATATGTTGCATGATTTACACTTCTAATCATTTTAAAAATGATAAACAATGTTAACTATGAAATGTTTTGTGGTAATTAAATCTTTTATATAATAAAACAAAACCCCAAGTGGGGACTTTTTCATTTCAAAAAACTCAACCTTCCCTTATTAAGTAATATTTTTTAATTATTGTTTTATTTATTTTATGTATTTTTAATTAAAAAACCTTGAATATTTCTGGATTTGATAAAAATCTAGGAACAAAATCGTTTTTATATATTCATGTATGAAAAAGTAAAAAATACACATGGGCTAGAAATCTAATAGTTAATACTTCTGGACTGAATTAGTAAATATAAAAAAAACACGCTTCTGATAGAAACTTTAGGCTTTCTCAAAAGCACTATGTTCCAACTCTCTTCCCCAAAGACCCCAGGACAATTCCAAAAACAAAACCCTAAATCTATGAAGATGATTAAAGGTAAAGACTTGATCAAACAAAAAAGAAACACAACTCTAAATCAACTCATTGCTTCCTTCTCATAACCCTAAATCAACTCATTGCTTCCTTCTCATAACCGCAAGTACCTTATTCTAAACTTAATAATTGTAGCTATAGTATGGTAACTGTTGTTCAAATATATAATCGGGTTATTAGATTTAAAAAGTAAGAATCAGTGAGATTAGGTTTGTATTTTTGTGTTCTTTGTTACATAAAGCTGGGTCTAGGGGTGGACGTTGAAAGTTATTGCTGCCAGGCCTCCCGACATGAGTTAATGTGGGTCGATCTGTGTATGCATTTTATAGGGCGGGTGTCACGGGTGGACATTGTGGTTAAACTGTTGATCGGTTACGGATCGTGGTGGTTCAGTCGGAGACGAAACTTAGGTGGTGGATGTTGCTAATTGAGTTTCTTTCATTGTGTTTATTAATGTTGTTTGTGAAGTGATTGCCTGTGACTGATTTGCTAATTGGTTAGTTGGTTTTAATTGTAGATGACAAGTTAAATTGCTTTTGTGAATGGAGTTGGTAAATTTAGTTGTTGCTAAACTTGATTTTTGCATCATGAATATGTTTATGTCTATTACTGTTACAATATTGATGTTGTCGTTTCAGTTCAGTTTGTTAGCCAAACTTCTGTGTCTATATTTATTCATGAAACTTTAGTCTGTGAATCTAATATATCAAGTGAAGGAAATGCCTCTCTTATGGTGCACTTATTGGAATTGTGTATTTGTTTTTGTTGGATCATTACTTTCTTTAATAGCGTCATTGATGGGAAGCTATTTTATCAACGCGTTAAGCTAAAGATAGGAAAGTGTTCCTTCATGTTTGATTTAATATATATAGAGATTGATGAAAATGACATAGGTGCCACTGGATTTACAAAAAAAATGTGGTATATAATGAGTGCAATCCATACCAGGCCTGAATATGACTGGGGTATTATGAGGTTAACATGTGGTGTTATATGTAAGAGAAATGCAACGCCTTATAACAATTCAAAGTGTCTTTGATCCATGCAGAAGCGCATTATGATGATGATATATTAGAGTATGATATGGACTTATAAAGCTTTTTTTTAGCAAATGGACTTATAAAGCTTGAAAGCAAAACTATTATAAACTTATTGTGGAATGACACATTTAACCATGAGAATGAATTATTCTTTTATAGATCTTGGAACACTCGAAGCTTGAAGAAAGATTTATATTTGCATTTGCAAACTTGGCGTACATAAATTCATCCTTGCTTATTTATTGTGTGTAGAATAAAGTCAATGAACACATGCAATCTAATATGTTTGCTTATTCTCTGTAATTGCAGGCGCACTCAACCAAGATTGCAGTTTATAGTTATGAATCAGAGAAATATAGGCATGTTTTCTTGAACTTCTGTAAGTGTTTGTGTTTGTAATAGGTTTACGTTATTTGAAAGATGTTATAACTTTCAGAAAAGCATATGGAGAATCTCCTAGCAGAATTTTTAGTTTGAACTTCAAGTTCTGTATCTGTTGTACCGAAATGCTTATCAAGAAGGTCACCCATTATCAGATTTTGAAACTTCCCTTCTTAGATTGAATTTAACAAGTAGCATGAACCAACGAAATATATTTGCATAAAACTTATATGGCCAGATGATATGTCCTTACACAACCGGAGTCGAAGTTGGATGCATCTGTCTAAAGGATAAACTAAATTATGGCATTTTTTGTTTGGGGTTATTGGTACTTTTTTTGGGTATGGGTCAGGCTGGGTTGGGGCGGCATTTTCATCAAATTTACGTGTGAATTGGTCGATTTGGGTTATGTTGTAACATTGACCTATCAAATTAGTTAAACAAAGGCGTTTAGCTTAAAAAACCACCAAATGGGTAAAATAACTCGAACCTATATCAACCCATAACATGACTAATCCTATTTGCCATCTTTAGTGGATTCATCAAAAGTAAAGATAGTATTGTTTTGCACCTTACGCCTAAGCACTGTATCATTTTATAAAACGAGTAAACAAATAAAAACATGCAATTATATTTTTAATTCAGCAAGTATAACAGTTTAGGACACGTTGTTTTTAATATTTTTAATTGATCATAATATTGGGGCTTTTGCATATATATCCTTCCGAAAATGCAAAATTACATATATATCTAAAGCATTCTTAAAAATTATTGTACTATGTGCATAAAAAATTTGTACAAAGGATATATATATATATATATATATATATATATATATATATATATATATATATATATATATATATATATATATATATATATATATATATATATATATATATATATAGTGTAACTTTCTTACGAGAACCACTTTTATCTGCAAGAACTGCGAGAACCACCTTTTAGCCATTGGATTAATTGATCAAGGGTTAAAATAACTTGTGCCATAAATGTAATAAAGTTAAACACTAGGTGAACTTTTGAAAATGGCTGGAGGGTATTTTGGGGATTTTGTTTCTTATTAATTTGATATTGAATCATATATTCATGTTCGGTTGAAAGAATTTTAATTCACCGTTTCTAGTTTCTACCTTTTTCAAAGAAATAGACTATTTCCCCTACAACCCTAATTCATGGCCGCCGCCGCCGGTAGGGGTGTTATCCGCCATCTTATCACCAACCACTGTCTCGTTTCTTCGTCACTGATTTAAGGTTTGTTCTTTTTGTTCTTATTGAATCCACTTTATTTTTTGTTCATATTGAATCAGCGCATGTTTTTAATGCTGGTCATGATCTCGAATCTGATAAGATCTATTAGAATCATTATGGTATGTTTTCTATTTTAGATCTCTTGCATGACATGTAGTATAATCTGTATGTTTGATTGAAATAGGCCATTGGTTGGTTTAAATAAATCGATATAGATAGTACTGTGGTTTTAAAATATATGTCTTGGTGATTTCGTTTATTTTTCCTCGATCGATTATGATTGGTTTTAACATATATGTCTTGGAGGGTTTAATATTAATATTTAGTTTATGTTAAAAAAAAATTCCTTCGTGATTAATTGTAGAATAAATTTAGTTGAAAAAATCTTTTCTGTATGAATTTGTAGGGTCGAATCAATTTCCGTTTTATATTTTGATATGACCATNAAAAAAAAAAAAAAAAAAAAAAAAAAAAAAAAAAAAAAAAAAAAAAAAACCGGAATTATAAAAAAAAAATAATATTTGAAAATGTCTTTTACTATTATACCCTTTTGAATTAAATAAAAAAAACTAAATGTGATGGAGCATTAAATGATGTACATTGTGTATGATTAGTTGTAAAAAGAAGGTTCTCGCAGTTCTTGCAGATAAAGTGGTTCTCGTAAGAAAGGGACCCTATATATATATATATATATATATATATATATGCAATTTGGCCTAATATTTTACTTAAAAATTTAGAAAAAACCCTGTGCGTGCACGGGCATTATAACTAGTGTTAATTATATAATAATAAAATAATGCTTAAACAATACCCATTGGTTGTCTTTAGCAAAACTTTTTATTTTTAATATAAGTGAAATGTGTAATGCGAACTTAACAACATTAATTCCACGGCGTGAATTTCTTCATCATTTTCTACATGTGTTGTCCCTGAAATTGTTCTTTTCTCCAAAAGCAAGACCTTTTATAGTCTACCCAAAAGATTATTGCAAGAAAAATGACAAAAGGACATCGATTTAAAGTAAAAAGCATCACGTTAAAGTGGGAAAAAAAAAAGTAAAAAAAAAAAAAAAAAAAAAAAGTTAAAAAAAAAAAAAAAAGTAAAAAGCATCACGTTAAAGTGGAAAGCATGTTTACCCACTTCACCAATTTCATTTCAAACGCTAATCAATACTAGTATGGGTCACATAAATGCTATTCAATACTAGTATGGGTCACATAACTACATTATTTCCATTATATATTAATACTAGCTTATAGACCCGTGAAATTCACGGGATTTTAGAGGGGTTTTTTTTATCAAAAAAAAAGGTAAGTACGTGAATGAAGTAAGAAAGAACAACAAACGTAACGCTATGAAATCTTGTAACGAAATAATAAGTTATAAAATATAATGTTTGTAAATATCTGTAATAAACGTTCTATGCCTCGTGATCTCCAATATGTTTGTCTTGAGAAGCAAATGTATGTTGTGACCATTCTAACACTTCAACAAAAGCTCTATTACGTGAACACCTAATAAGTATTAAAAAAATGTGAGTAAAAGAAGTTTGGGATTTATAATAAGTGTAAATAAGAAAAATGCCACAAAACATGTAATATGTATATTGTACATACCTATTGACCATTTGATCATAGACCTTGAAGAACTTCTTTATATACCATATATATCGTCTTCTCTGACTTTGATGGTCTTAAAGAGCAAGTGTATGCGGTCAACATCAAACATTTGAGTAATCCGTATTCATTTTGTGAACACCTAAGTATTTAGCGGAAAATGTTTATCATACGGAGTAAATTTCAATCTCAGTATGATCACCCTCTTTCCAAAGTATGTTCCGTTTATTATCATTCTTACTAATCTAACAATTTGAACTCTTATTTTGTTACATAATCCGTTGGACTTATCAATATTTCTTAACAACGTTATGTAGATATATTAAGCAATGACGGCCAAAAGACTTACTCCGTAATAGTTAACATAGTTCCTGTCATGGAATTACAAAATTTTCAGACCAAAAATTTTGTATGATAGTAAAATTACAAAATTTTCAATCGATATATGTTGTACGTCACTTGGTGTCCATTATGCTTGTAGTTGGAACGATAGGTATAATAGATCAGCTTGTTAATAACTTAAGGATTCGGATATGTGTCCAGTTGAAGAAATGTGTGACTTTTTTTAAACAATGTTTGTTGTATCACTTCTGACATTACGATCTTTTTTGAACCAATAAATAATTATAAGCTATTAAAAAAAGGAAAAGTATGTGATGAAGATTCTAAATACCATTATTTATTAAGAAGTTGAGTGTGTGAATAAAGTAATAAATAATAACGAACGATATAAGTTCCATTATTCTTTTAAAGGAATAATAAATAATAAGTCAACGATCTTATAAACAATTGTGCTTGTAAGTATTAATATAATAAACGCTCATGCTTCGTCGTCTCCAAATTTGATGATCTTCACAAGCAAATGTATGTAGTGAGCGTTAATGAAGTGATAAGCCAATGTCCATTCCTTCAACACCTAATAAGTTTTTAAAAAATATTTAAAGTGTAAATAAAAGGAGTTTGTGACATGTGTGAATAAATTAACAAAAAACAACAAAGTAAACTATTTTTTCTACTTAGTCCGATATATCTCCTTAAATAATAATAATATCCCAAACATGCAAAACAACTTCTTATATGAACATCACAACTTCATAAGTTCATATGGCAAAAGCACATCCAAACACTATCTACTCTAGTTGGCTTTGATACAACTAATTATCCGATTACGACTATTTCATATAGCATTATTACTTTCAAAACGCAATGCCGTCATCATACTCATTAATAATGATACAATAACATAGAAAGTCATTTTAAACATAATCAAATGCTCACCATGCATACTATAAAAATAGTTAAATTAATCTTTAGCCTTTAGGTTTGTCAAGTAAGGAAAAACATTGCACTCTGACACATCAGGAAAAATATATGTTGAAATTTAATTTGAAAAATAGTAATTAACAACTCTTTGTATAGCATTATACAAATTTTGTCGGAAGGTTATTTTATGAGTAAAAAAGTTGATTAGTATAAAGGAGTGCCATTTTGTATGCATCTTCGGTACAGAATGAGAAATGACCTTGCAGCTTCGGGTCCACAATTGTAACTATATTGTGTTTATTATTATCATATTTAGGACATGATATTTATAAAATCCAAGAGAAGGTAGGAGTTTCCAGGTAAGATCAGAAGTTACCCCTTTTGACCCGTTACCCAATATAACCATTTTCAGCTTGATAGAGAAAGATAAGTAATCTACAAACATCCAGACATGATCTTTTGAATGGTATCATCTGATAAAGCTGAATCCACNCGCAACTTTGAGTGGAGGCAGGTACAAGAACCGCATAACAGATACGCAACCTTGCCGAGAATGCCTACGGAGAGAGTAACAATCGGACGCTTCGCATCAAACTAACTTATTGAACGATGTACCTTAAAAAGATGATAAACCCTTATCCATCGTACACTCACCACCAGGAGCTGGTTAAAAAATGCGACCTTGCACACGCCCGTTCTGGAGAATGAGCTCCATTCTTCCTAGAAAAAGGTCCATACTTGTTAGCAGGCCTCACTTCGTTTTTGCGCGGTAACCACCCACCTCTCATCACACTTAAAACACGGCGATCAAATGAAACGCACGCCAACACACACTCCCGGAGACGCAGCCAAAAGCAGGAGTTGCTACGGATAAATATTCTCTCGAAACCTGTGAAAGGAAAAATGAACTAACCTCACGCAAAATTTTGTCTCATTAACTATATGCAATGACTGTTGATCTCTGTTATCCTGATCATATGCAATCATCATACGTGGAGTAAGAAATCAATAATGATCACGACATATTTTTATGTATGGCTACCAACCTATCTCAGTTTGCCAGCAATGTCATCAGCGTACTCAACATATGTATGTACAACAACCATCTCCCTGAAATGGAGTATAGTACAACACGTTGATGAACTATAGTTTTCAACTAAAATGAAGTATTACTTACATGGTGATGGAGGATTACTTACACTTATATGAATATCAATTTTCTTACAGAATTCTTTACCTGAATATCTCTTTCTGCAAATCTAATTTTTGGAGTTTTGACCACATATATCTAATATTTCGCAGTCATAATCAGTTAAAATGCACTTCCAAATACCCCTTGACATATAGCTATAACATTTATCCTTTTACAAATTATTTTTTTTGACTATATCGCAACTTTAACAGAATGAGTAAATCCAAACACTATTTCCAAAAGTGCTTATTTCTAAGTAGCTTATAGCTTATAAGTACTTCTTAATTATTAAAAATAAGCAGTCCCAAACACCCCTGAAAGTAAGTCTGAAATAAATTATTGTTGGTGCCTAACCTTATCATCTATATACTCTACTGGTCTATAAGGGACAGCACCACTAAATGCAAGAAACTACCTGGTCCAACCTAATTGTGTAACCGGTTAAAGCATTACAATAATATGACTACAAAAACTATAATCTTGCAATATTAATCAAAATTATATACTAAAATAATTACGATGTTTTATGCATTTGAATTTATTCCAGATGACTTTCGATTCATTGACTTGAGTTCGTTATAGTTTAAATTGTGATGATTAACCCATTTGGCATGTTAGAAATAAAACTTGAAATTCGAGATCAATGCTATTGTATATTTGTATGTCTATGTGCATTACCCTTTTTTGACCCGTTAAACATACCCGGTTTCATTTCCCCCTATATATCGTTAACCCAAATTTTTTTAAAATGATAACTGACGAAGACATGGAGGAAAAAAACACCTTGTAGGTAGAAGTTAAAAAAATGTCAAACAAACCTTAAAGAAAAAAAGAGGCTTGAACAGCATGCGTTGCTGCTTTAGCAAGAGTAGTCTTAGAGCATCCCGGTGGTCAATGAAGAAGAATTCCACTTATACGTGGCGCACCCAACCTTGTTAATGCATGAGCATATGCCACTCAACAGCTTGCTTCAGTTTCGTCTGCTCCATACAATAAGACATCATTAGTAAACAGTAGAGGTGGGGAAATGGGTAGGGTGGGTGGGTTTGGCGACTTGTCAAAAAGGGTAATTTTAATTTGTTGAGCTGGGTCAAGTTAATCCGAAACACTTGATTTCCAGAATTGTAATTTTGTAAATAATTAGTGAGTCAAATATTATGTTATATCAGTGAAGGAAAATNTATGACTACAAAAACTATAATACTGCAATATTAATCAAAATTATATACTAAAATAATTACGATGTTTTATGCATTTGAATTTATTCCAGATGACTTTCGATTCATTGACTTGAGTTCGTTATAGTTTAAATTGTGATGATTAACCCATTTGGCATGTTAGAAATAAAACTTGAAATTCGAGATCAATGCTATTGTATATTTGTATGTCTATGTGCATTACCCTTTTTTGACCCGTTAAACATACCCGGTTTCATTTCCCCCTATATATCGTTAACCCAAATTTTTTTAAAATGATAACTGACGAAGACATGGAGGAAAAAAACACCTTGTAGGTAGAAGTTAAAAAAATGTCAAACAAACCTTAAAGAAAAAAAGAGGCTTGAACAGCATGCGTTGCTGCTTTAGCAAGAGTAGTCTTAGAGCATCCCGGTGGTCAATGAAGAAGAATTCCACTTATACGTGGCGCACCCAACCTTGTTAATGCATGAGCATATGCCACTCAACAGCTTGCTTCAGTTTCGTCTGCTCCATACAATAAGACATCATTAGTAAACAGTAGAGGTGGGGAAATGGGTTGGGTGGGTGGGTTTGGCGACTTGTCAAAAAGGGTAATTTTAATTTGTTGAGCTGGGTCAAGTTAATCCGAAACACTTGATTTCCAGAATTGTAATTTTGTAAATAATTAGTGAGTCAAATATTATGTTATATCAGTGAAGGAAAATTGCCATACAAAAAGAAGGTAACTATTCATCCCGAATTGAGATGAGATTGAAATTTCTCGATGCCAAAGTTATTGGAACTTCACCTTGAGATGAGATTGAAATTGTCAATGTTAAACAACTGTCAAAAAGAATAATCGGGTCCTTCAGTTTTTATAAGATTTAACTCACTTCCATATGTCAGAAACATAAACATTCACCTAAATTTATCAAAAACAAAACTTCCACTCTTGATGAGCGATAAAATAACCAATACCCCAACATTTGTCAAATTTGGGATAATTAATTACTACATATCTTGGCTATTTTCCTTCTCAATAACTACCTAACTATTTAAACAGCGTGATTTAGGAGGTTTCATGCATTTAAAATACACTTCGGTTGGATTGTAACCCGTCAGACCCGTTTAGACAGGAAAGATACACGCATTGACCCGTTTATACTGTAAATATTATAGATAGATATATGTTCATAACTTAAGCACAGTAGATTCATACAGTTCAGCCCTTTTCGAAGCTCTTTTGAAATTGAAGGGTGTATAATTAAGCATGTAACCAAGAAAAAAAAAAGAATAAATACCCATTGATCCATGCCCTGGATTGCAACTGAAGCAGCTTCAGTGTCGGCAAAGGTAACAAAGCCAAAGCCTCTGGACCTGCCACTTTCTCCGTCCACATCACTCTAGCTGTTGCATAACATAGAAACGGTATAACTAAATTTTCAAAAAACATAGATTCAATATAGAAACAGGTGGTACCGACACTGGTTAATCAAGAGCCAAAATATGTAGTCACAAGCTTTCAACACACAGGTAAGGTTGCATTGTAGTGCACACACTTCGTGCAACATCTTTCCCTCGTCTCTCTATCAGCAGGTGAATTTTAGTTCTTTTTTTTATACATTATATAAGCACCTTTATGATACGGAAAAGAAAGATTGCAGATATATCGCACAATAAGCTAAAACATATCATACATTATACTAAAGCATTTTTAACTATTTCACACTTTATTCGCAAGATGTTGCAAAATATATAAGTTAATAACACGTTTCATAATAAATGCAATGAGAAAAAGCATAAAAATTCATATGTATTTATATCGAGATCAAGTTTTTGTTTGAAAATCTGAAAATAGATTACAAAAATTATGATAAGAGTGCTTTGAGGCTCTTACAACTCGTTTCACAATCAACCCGCTTTTACCTAACCGGGTCAAAATTGCTCTAATATCAGTTCAAATTTCCATAGCAAGAGCTACATCAATACTAAATGGTACAAAATTTTTAGCTCAAGAAGCTTGTGACTACTTTCTTTTTGGATAGATCATTGAACACCTTATAGGTCATATGCTCCAAGCATTCAAAATATTTATTGTCTCACGCATCATTAATCACATTAGCAGTATATAGTTACCATTTTAGGATCAAAGTTAAATCAATTAGTTTGATATTAAGAACTTTGAAACTTTGCACGCTTAAAAGACTATATGCAATTGAAAAATAAGAAAAAGCATAAAATTGCAACTAATGAAGAATCTGGGTACAAAGACCATTTATCGAAGAGGTTGCGGCATAATAATTTTGGTTCAATCCAATTCAATGATGAACCGAATATAGCTAATAACCCGATTCAATAAAATAATTCGTCTAAATTTGAATACTTACCTTGGATAAACTGAAAGTGATCACCTTGATCTCTAGATTTTTTAATCACAATCTTCTTTCTGCAACCAATGTGTGAAACCGTAATAAACAACCAACAATCTAGACTCAAACCAAATACATGAATGAGCTTCAAACAAAATGAGATCCGTGAACATTGAATGGCGATTTCAATGACTTAATTAGTTACCAAAAATGTTGTTGAGGTGGTTAATGACCTTCGGTTACATAGGGTTGTGATTATTGAGTTACCATGATTAAGTTTTTTGATTTTGTTTTTTTGTTTAACTCTGTTTTGAAGGAGGAGCGTGTTTTGGTGATAAGATAAACCAAAATGTAGGGTGCGTTTGGTATTTACGGATTTTAGAGGGTTTTAAGAGGGTTTTTGATTAAAAATAGGTAGTGCATTAACATGTTGTACGCATTAAATAACCGACCAATCATATTCAAGACACATCAGCGAATTAATTGCAGAGGATGCTTTAGAGTGCTTGTAAATTATTCTGGTTTATTAGTATAGATAGATATTTAGTGGCCACAGTACGTAATCCTTGGATTTTGGGTCTGTGGAGGAATATAACTAATTATTAAAATAATAATCATAATAATAATAATAAAAAAAAATGGACAGTAATCTGAATCGTTTAATTTTAAACACTTCGAGATTGTAATATTTCGTCAATTTATGTTGTTGGTATCATAATGTCCACAACCGCATAATTCTCAAAAGCACTAACGCTTTAAGGCACGAAAAGAAGACTAGGAACCTTAGAAATTGTTTGTGTGTGTTTCAATTGGAGCTTTGCCTTATAAACCACATGGTCTCAATTAAATCACAAATGCATATAGCATTTTGTTACAACTTTAACTTACAATATTGCTTAATTAGAGAAATGTCTAATGAGAGCCAATACGCTAGGAAACAATGTAAAGCTAATGTCGTCTTTGTAGATCTCCAATAAGCATAGGAATGCATATATCAAATAGCTAGGTTATTCATGAAAATCGAGATTATCGGCTATTTAGTTCCCTCGATGTGTAATTTTTAATCAATCCTCTAGCAACTTACTTGACACTATTTTGTTAAGGGTGCGTTTGGTAGGTGACTTTCGAAATCAGGGAATGGTTTGACTCCAAAAGAAACTGTTTGGTAGGTACGAATGAAAAATAAAATAAAATATTAAAATAATAATAAAAAAAATAAATAAGTAAGAAGTAATAAGAATGATATATCAAAGTGCTAATTCTCTAAATAGACCAGCCGCTCAATGTGTATACATTTTTTAGACCCAAAAAATGGCTCTTCTCCATCTAAACCAAGCGACTTGCGACTTTTTTTTACTTTTGATATGTCGCCATGTGGCACTAAAAGTTCATGCACATTCTTATTTTATTTGGCATGTGCAAGGTACTTTTTCAATACTTTTTGGGTACTTTTCGAGCGATTTAAGTTAAGTGACTTTTATGTACTTTAAGCGGCATTCTTTTTTGTCGTTTTCTTAAAAAAAAAAAAAAAAAAAAAAACCTCAAAAAATATTTTTTTTATTCGAGTTAACTACATTTTTTTGTCCTTGTGCTTTGCTGGGTATAACTATTTTAATCCAATAGTTTCAAAAGTCACTATAACACAAACACATTTTTTTCCTACAATGAAATCCCTAACTTTTTCATCTGATTTTGGACTAACCCATAGTCGTTGTGTTCTTGTTGTGAATAAAAAAACAGATCCAAAAACTCAGATTCAAACAAGAAAAGCCAAACACAAACACATACACCGTCAGCCACCTATAGCAAATTCGATCTGTCCTAACCCACACTCACAAACAAAATCTGTCACACGAAACAAACCTGTGGTTTCCATTAACCAAAACTGTCACACCCAAAAAATTTCTTTATGTTTGTCCTAACCCAAACTCACATGATCAAGCCGCCACTCAGAAACTTACAGAAACAAAATGAGAAAAATGAGCCAGCTATTTCCCCAGTAACTCCTGATAAAAACTTTGTTTTTGGGATAACAATTTCAGCTGGTGTCCCTGTTCAATCTGCCATTCAGAAACCAATAGAAAGTGGAAATTCAGTGACTTTGGATGTATCTCGAGCGGACGAGCTCACTACTAGAAAAAATGCCATTAGCAACAATTATTTTAACAACAATAGAGAAATCGTTGCTAAATTGTGCATTTAGCATCTAATTTTAGCAACGAAATTGTTAACAAAGTTGCAATTTTTTTAGCAACAAAAAAATTAGTTGCTATTTCTACAAATGACCATAAATATTTGTTGCTAATTTAGCAACGACTAATGCAATTTCGTTGCAATTTCAAATTAGCACCGGTCAAATTAGCATCAATTGGTGTTAGTTGCTAATTCGACCTATGCTAATTTTAAATTACAACAAAATTTGCTTAGTTGTTGCTAAACTTGCAACAAATATTTTTGGTCATTTATAAACATACCAATTAATTTTTTTTGTTGCTAAAAAAAATAGCAACTCTGTTAACAATTTTGTTGCTAAAATTAGATGCTAAATGCACAATTTAGCAACGATTTGTCTATGGTTGTTAAACTAATTGTTGCTAATGGCATTTTTTCTAGTAGTGGCTGTTAGCAAATGAGGTCCCAAATGAGAAAAATGAGCCTGCTAATTCCAGTGTGACACTTGATAAGAACTTCGTTTTTGGCCTAAATTTTACTACTGGCAACCATGTTCAATCTGCCACTCAGAAACCAATACAAAGTGGTAAATCGGTCACTTTTGTTGCTGCTCCAGAGAAATAACTATTATCAAATGAGATCCAAAATGAGAAAAATGAGCCAGCTGATTCCAATGCGGCTCTTTATAAGAACTTAGGTTGTGGGCTAAATTATCCTACTGATGACCATGTGCAATCTGTTACTCAAAAGCGGACCAAAAGGTGGAAAGTGGACTTTGGATGTTTCTTAAGAGCACAAACTGTTGGCAAATGAGATCCCAAATGAGAAAAATGCGCCAGCTGATTCCAGTGTGACTCTTGATAAGAACTTCCTTTTTGGGCTAAAGTTTTCTACTTGTGAGAATGTTCAGTCTGTCACTCAGAAACCAATAGAAAGTCGTACATCAGTAACTTTGGTTGCTTCTCCAGTGCACAAACTGTCAACAAATGAGACCTCGAATAAAGTTGATGACTTAGAAAATGCAGACGTAGCTAAAGTGGGAAATGAAAATTCAACTGAGAATTCGGTTATTCTTGGTCAAACTTATGCTAAAGGGGTAGCTAGCCAATCATTTATCTTATGCTCTAGTAATAAAGAAAATAGAAGCAAGAAAAGGAAGGTAGTGACAAGGTCAGGCCGAAGAAGGGTGAATATGATTGAATCCAGCGGTCACGTCTAGTGTTCTTTTTGTTATGGTTAATATCCTTGTTTCGTAAGTAGTTAAAGATTTGTAATGGTGTACTGTAATTAAATTGCCAAAGATTTAAGTGGTGACACTAGATCAAAGCATTATAATCTCGCCTTGTTTTCTGTCATAAAATTTCAAACATTTACATGGAAATGGATGTAGGCTTGTATAAGGTCTTTTGTAACGTTGACTGTGTTAACATTTGGGACTTGCACTTCCTGCAACTAAGCAGAGTGCATTTCAATCGTCCATAGTTGTTAAACGTGTGAGGAAGTAATAAACATGGTGCACCTCCTTATAATATAAATCAGTGTTTTCTGTGCCGAAATTTGGTTTGAACATGAGAAACCTTTGTTATAGTTCCTTAAAGGCTGGCGAACTTGCAGTTGCCTTTTTTTTTCCTTGTCATTTGCTACCAATTCTATTTTAAGAGGGTGTTAGCAATTGCATATTTTTGAAGCTTGTTTGTTTTGAAAATAAGCGGGGTACCAACATGTATTTTAGTGTTTATAAAATCTAACATAAACAGCTATGCAGATGGGAGGTGATTTGCACACTCCACTTTTTTATTTGCACACTCATTATACTAGTAATTAAAGCATGATCCAAATATTGTACAACTGTATGATGCATTGATTGGAGTGTCCCAATCAAAAATTAAAGTGTGCAAATCAATTCCCTATGCAGATATTGGTGAAACTTTTTAACTATTTTGAATTAAAATAATATTTAAAAGATAAATATCCATTCATAAATAAATAATTTTTGAGAAATAAACACACTTTAGTGATGCGGATAGTGGTACGTGACTTGCCTACTAACTTGGAGAGGCTGTGAGTGTAAAAAAAAATGGCGGTAAAAAAAGTTAACAGATTTTGGTCAGCTGACCGCACAATATGAATTGGGCTCAAGACATGGCCAAATGTGTAGACATAAAATGGTCCATGCAAGCTATAGTGGGCCTAAACTGTATAACTTAAAGTTTTCACAAAGTACGGCCCATTTGATTAATCCCAACCTATATATTAGAGTGTTTCTAAATGATGATATGGCAGCAAAAAAATTAAACTGAGGAGAGAGAAATGCCACGCTGGCATACACGCTGGCACTATTCGTTTGACCCATTCACCCTATATTCAATACTCGGTTACCACTTCCCTAAAAACACTCCATTAAAACTTTTGGATCTGGCCGTTTTTTTCGATTTTAAATCAAGTAAATTAGTTTCACAAAAATCAAAATAACAATGATTTCATCATGCCTTATCATGTTTCGGTTGTTTTATTCAGCCTATATCCGGCGAATTGCTATGGCGATTGAAATCCGGCTTCTATACAAAATTAGGTATGCGTAATGGTTTATTATTTTGAAATTATTTTGAATTTATTTCATGATGATTAATTTTCTTGATGTTTGTGATGGTTACTTATTTTGATATATGATGTTGTTCGATTTTCTGTTTCAAATGCTTTTATCTTTGATTTGAAATTCATATGGTATGGATTGTTTTTAAAATAAGAAAGTAACAAGAAATCCGGAAATATGATGTTGATTACCCACGATTACAGCTATGTTTTTAAAAATTTAAATGTGATATATCAATACCTTAATTATAGGATAGTAACAACCGATCATGTGTGTTAACCCTAATCCCATTTGTATATAAATGTAGCACCCATTCATTTGCAAGACACAACAACGGCTTCTTTCTACACCACCAAAGGTTCATACTTTCAGCCTATTATTTTTGTTACTCAAATTTTAATTGAATTATGTTTGATGATTGTTGTGATATGATAATGAAATTATACATAATGTGTTTACGAAATTATATATTTTTAGTTATCATGATGATGAAATGATATATTTGTATTTTTGTTCTGTAGTATACAATATGTCCGAAGTGTTCACCCCTTTGTGTGATGTTGATCCTATGTCTGAGAGAATCAAAGTGAAAGCCAGATGTGTGAGCATATGGCGTTCTCACGCTCCCGGCAAACCTACGCCAGTTAGGAGTTTGGACTGTGTGATTCAGGATGAGCAGGTTATATAGCCTGCAACTGTAACTTTGTTTTGAGTTTATTAATTTAATTCATATGATTCATGTTTTTAATTCGAATGATGTTTAAATGTAACAGGGAAATCGCATCCAATGTACAATTAGGAAAGATGGTATGCCCAAGTATGAGGGACTGCTGCAAGAGGGTGTGTGCTATAGGATTAGCAATTTTGGCGTTGGAGAAAATGGGGGTAAATACCCTTTGCTCAAGCATAAGTACAAGATCGTGTTTTACAAAAACACGGCTTTGACTCGCATAGACTCATTTGACCAGAATAACAAGGGATTATTGATGGTTTATTTGCAGGATTTTTATGAACTATGGCCTGAGAAATTTTAGTACAAGACAAATGGAGAAACTCAGGTAATGGTTTTCATTATTTTATATGTTGACACAAATCAAATTGCTAATCTTTTTGTTTTTAATCCTTCACTTTGTAGTCTTAATTACAAAGTGGCCTGGCACAGAATCTTGGATCCGTAATATTGACCTTTTAGCTCGTCTTAGAGAATCTGCAACAAACTTTTACCTACAAAGGTAGAATTATTTATTAAAAATATATTACACTGTAACGTTTTTAATCAAATACTTATTCACAAATATTTACTTTGGTTTGTAAAATGGGAGAGTTATTTAGATCAAATTCTCTATTTGTAAAACACATGGCTAATTCACAGATTGAGTGTGTGGATGCGGCTACTTATGTGTGGTGTAGAAGGGTTCATTCGAAACATATTTTACCTCACCCAAATCGGACCGCGGCTAAAGCCATGTGTGGTTTAAAGACCGACTGGCAGATGGCTACTACAAGGATTCATTAGCTGATGGAGTTGTAGTAAGATTCAACACAACAAGGTAGTGGTTAAATTCATATATAATCTGTTTCTTGGTGTTTGGATATTGTTAAAATGATTATGATCTTATCAGCTAATATTATGATAAACTTTTGTGATTGTCTTTATGTGCAGACTAATGGAATACGGTGTTGGTTCAACTTTTATCTGCAAGACCAGTGACGCTGCTAGATCCTTGCTACTAGGACTTTCTTTGCTGGATTTTTCAGCATTCGTTAGGTGAATATGTAGATTCAATTTTTCCATATCATTGATAAATGCATCTATTCCAAGATTAATATGTGCTACTAATGCATTGCCTATAGCTTTTTCTAGATAAGGCTTATATTATCAAACAATAGGCATCCATTAAATTTGTTTGTGTTAAGCAGGTTTATGAAAAAATTGTATGGAATAGGAGAGTTATAAGAGTTGGGTTAAGGTTCGGTGGTCACTTATGATTTTGGAGACCTACACAAGCGCGGTTGGAGGTAACTATGAAAGGATTTTTTATGTTCGATATATTTTTTTTTGGGTAATTTTGTTGAAACTTTTGGGGTTTCTTTTATTGAAAGATTAATTTTTTTACGGTGGCTTTACATATAATGCTTTACTTTGCTCTCTAAGTACAGTTAGTGGTAAATTACATTGATTTTGGATGTTGTTATTGTTACAAATTTTCTAAGAAAAAATTGGCTGAAGATCAAAAGCTATTTAATTTGTTATATTGAACTAATAGTTAAGTTAAGGAGCCTAAATTGGACAATAAGATGAGAGGTTAATTCATCAAGCGGATAGAAACAGTTCAAATAAAATGGTGCAGAGGTTTTATTTTGGGTTAAAAATACACAAGTTGGTTTTAAGATAACGTTGTACCTTTATTTCTTTTAACATAATTGCAATGTAAGTTACTTAATAATTGTTATGGTTTTGCTATGATTGTTAAAACATATAAATGTTTGTTGCTTTTGATCCTTTGTGGTATGTTATACTACAATTAGACAAAGTGTCTGATACTTAAAATACTTAAGAGTTAACCCTTACAAAGTCCAAATAGAATCAAATAAGTTAAGGCTGTATGTAATTTTAGAACTACCAAATGTCAAGTGAAACAATTGACTCACATTGCTTTTCCATATTTCATCCGTAGAACTCAATTAGCACATAACTTTTCTCTTTTAACTAGAAAGAATGGTGATCTACATAAATGTTGATATTCCTTCTTTTGTATACCGAATTGTCCATACAGATTGCTAAAGCGATGTAACGATTTGGTTCCTTACACAGCAGAAGTGCTATACTTTTTTCTATTAATGCTATATCTCTTTTTTCTTTTCTTTTTTTTTAGTTGGGTAGAACAGGGAGGTTCAATTCAAGCCGTGGAAAACTTATGTGATAAGAGCTGCTTTGTTGGTTCTTGCTACAGATTAAGCAACTACATGTGAATATGACTAAGAAAAACATGCGAGGAGGCCAATGCAGCGATAAAAAGTGTCCCACATGCTAACGACATTAGAGTCGGGAGGGCGGCAAAATTTGAAGCGATATCATGCGATGTACCATTTTAACTTCTATCACTATGATAAGTTATCTCAAATAGTTGGAATGGCTGTAGTGGCCTATGGATTCACAATCCTCTTCAGGTTTGGTTGATATAATTTCATGAGGTCATTACTTTAATTTTGCGCTGAGAGTTGCTTTTAGTTTAGCTATGATGCATTTTGTGCAGTGGCTTCTGGCCCAAACTATCAATTTTCATGTAGAAGATACCTGTGTTTTTTATTCAATTTATGGTCCATTGGAACTTTGGAAACATGCTTTCCCAGATTCAAATATGTTGTTTGTAAGTCAAAAGAAGTTAAAGAACTGCATGTTTGCTAAATTGATTGAATGCATAACAAACATAATATCGTCCTAATTCCAAAACATACGAGGACTGTTCTTTGAAGTTGAGATGTTGCAGTTCAAGGTAATGTACCATGCTCAAATATGTATTCATTGTATTTTGGTCATACTCATATTGATGTAGTTGTTGCTATTAGAGGGATTAATGTCGCTACCCTTAAAAATCATACAGTAAGAGACTGGACAACAACATAAAAGAATTAGCTTATAGATCATTATGTTAATATATAATTCAACCACGTAGCATATAGTAAGGTTAGCTTGGTTTTTTATATGCAGGAGGATTACTACAATGAATACAAAGGCTGATATTGGTTCTAACGCATAGGTCCCATTTGTACAGTATTATGTTACATAGAACAAATAGGATCTCATGTCTAATCTTTTTTAGAACATTTAAGATCCTTATGTACCTGCACTTTACTTGTCAAATGGGTAACAACACATGTTTTACTTTATTGATATCCAAGGAGAAGTATTAGTTTGTGTTGTGCAGGTTAAATGCTTCAACTTTCGAAAGCTATTAGAGATTATCATTATACTACTGGGTTCCCTCATATGGTAATTAAGTTAATATACCTACGAAAGAGGCAAAGAGCATTTATATCTGTAGCTGAAACTTTGTAGTTCGTTTGGGTTTGTTAATCATTTTTTTTGGGTAAAGGGTAATCCACCCGGTAAAATATATTACTCCAAAAAAACGTTTAAGTACAATGGAATGTGGCTGAAGTACCACATTAACCGAGGTTTGTTAATCATTTTATTCTATTGAACCACAAAGTTTCATTGCATTTTGTATGTTTTAATGTGTTCTAATGTAAAATCACAAATGTGTTGATATTGGGTATGGTTTCCTTCCTTTCTCTTTTTCTTCTTTTGGAGAACTTGAGAAAGATGCAGTAACCCTTCTGAAGCGTATTCGACGATTCTCTATGACTCAAGACATTGGGGCACGTGCTGCGGCTCATATTTTTAATAAGATCGGTTTTGCCATTGCTAGAGGGGTGGGGGCCCAGTTTTCTCGGCTTCCCACCAATTTCTTGTAAATCCTATGAGTTTTTAATAATAATAATAATAATAATGATGATAATAATAATAATAATAATAATAATAATAATAATAATTATTATTATTATTATTATTATTATTATAATAATAATAATAATAATAATAATAATAATAATAATAATAATAATAATAATAATAAAAACCCAAGTCGTGAAGTTTAAAGACTACGTTGTTGATATAGTTTACTGAAGTTTCATGGCATGATTTCCAAGTTGACTGATCGTGTTTACTCTTTTTTCCAGTTATACACAATTGAGATTAAAATACATGGTGTTTCACATTGTCATGCACCAATGTCACATATTGGTATCATGGAAACAAAAAACTAAATGAAAAAAAAATAAATAAATAAAAAATATCTCAGTTAGCCAAAAAATTATTTATAGCAAATATTAGAAACTTATAACAATGATAGATTTTGCACCCAATGACCGGTTCACATCCTAAGGCACTTCGTCTAATGCCTTAAACCACCGCTTAATATATCAACTAATAGTGCTTAGCTTATTGATTGTCACAAGGTCAAAGTTGCCAAGCTATTCGTCAAGGGAAACACTAAGCTTCTAATTTGTCTTATATTTGATTTTTAAACAACTGCTTAAAAGAGTGGACAAATTGTGTGTCAATCCAGCTCGGCATGGCCCCTTCAGGTCATTCATGCAAAAATTACTCATTTATACCACTTCTAAAATTGCCAGACAACCCATCTTGCTACTTCTAATTCACATTGATCAATGCATGTGTTCCAAAGTTAAACCATGATTAATTGTAAGCAATATTATTAGTTGTAAGGCTTTTTATTTTACATTTGGTACTTTCAATTTGTTTTTATCACAAACCATGTCATTTATAAAATGATCATTTATATATGTCTTTTTATATATGTATTTTTTTTCAATGCTTACTTTAAAAGCGATAAATATCCTAAAATCAATTATTAAACTACATAAACTTACTAGCTATAACTTTATAATTGACAAATTCTAAGTATAAGGATAATGATGATGTTAAAACTTTACCATTGTTGTCGACTTTTTACTAAACAAATGTTCATTAAACTACACGTATTTTTTATTATATTAAATCAAAATAACGAAACTAGCCCGCCCATCGGGCGGGTTGTTAATCTAGTATATCTATATATATTTCTTCATCGTCAATAACTATATAGGTATATAAATTAAATGAAGACACTTAAATTTTGACAAGGTAACCAAACTCTTATAAAGACACACTCACTAAATAATACTAAATAATCGATAGGAGCACTACAGTAAATTTCATTCACAAATGCTACTTCAATTTTCTTAAAGCTAGTAAGAAGAGCATTTGAAAAATGAGCATTTTGACGAAATCTTAAATGCTAAATGCTTTTTGCCGAACAAGCTTTTAAATCTTAACGCTAAACGCTCTAAAATGCTTAAAAACGCTTCTTGCCAAACGCAACCTAACGCACAATGCCTGATAGCCACTACTTTTATATCCAAAAGTAGAATGGACATTCCACGGAACTTCATCTTCATCTCTCTCATCCCGGTCAAAGAAACCCACAAAGCCATTTCAGTTTTGTTCTTAGTTTCTTGTTAAATCAGTCTATGAATTAAAGAAACCCGCCACACAATACTTATTTCAACCCTTTTAATATATTGGATTGGTATCATTTCAAATAAAAAAAATTCATGAAGATACATCTCTTAATCTCAACAGTAGTTATTTCCATTGCAATAACTTTAGTGATACATAACTTGTACCAAAAGTGGGCTAGGGTAAGCAATAACGAGAAAAAAAACCCGCCTCAACCGAAGGGTGCTTTGCCCATAATCGGACACTTGCACCTGTTAGCAGGTAGAACTAAGCTACCTCACAAGATTTTAGGTAATATGGCAGAAGCATGCGGCCCCATATTTATTGTCAAGCTAGGGGTTCACCAGGCTTTGGTAGTGAGTGATGCAGAGATAGTGAAAGAGTGCTTCACCAAAAACGACATGGTCTTTGCTACTAGACCAAAGTCGTTGGTTGTAGAGCTCGTGGGTTATAACTATGCAATGTTTGGTTTAGCTCCATATGGGGATTACTGGCGAACAATGCGCAAAATGGTCATGATTGAGGTTCTCTCTCAAAGACGTGTTGAGATGCTAAGCTCTATTCGAGTCCCAGAAGTTAGAACATCCATGAAACATACCTGTGAGGCTTGGGTAAGAAACAAAGAGAGTACAGGCTCCAACAAATTACAGGTGGAGTTAAAGAAACTCTTTGAGAACTTCCAATTAAACATTATAACAAGAACGATTTCAGGAAAGAGGTTTTCCCCTGGTGACAAAGAAGGTACTCGAGTTCTTGCGGTGGCAAGAAAATTCCTTGAGTTTCTCGGAACTTTTGTGGTGTCAGATTTCCTTCCCTATGCCAAGTGTTTGGATTTGGGAGGATATCAGAAAGAGATGAAGAAAACAGCAAAAGAGATAGATAATATGTTCGAGGGATGGTTAGAGGAGCACCGGAAACAAAGAGAGTCCGGAGAACATCAAGGTGAAAGTGAGCATGACTTCATGAATGTATTCATTTCCATCCTTGAAGGTGCTTCTAGAGAAGAGTTTACGGGGTTTGACCACAATACAATGATCAAGGCAACAAGTCTTGTAAGCGAACTATTCTCCTTTATATATTTATTATGTCTCAAATATTATATCTCGTTCAGTAACTACTCCTTTGTTCTATTTATAGTTTGCATAGTATCGGTATATATTCTAGCTAGGTGAATCAAAGCTAATCAGAAGCAGTTGCATTAGTAACTTTAATTTCTCTTGATCTTTTTGAACCATTTACCCAAAAAAACAATTGTGGAATTAATTTGATTCCCTGTCTGTTTCTAGGAAATAAGATAACTACACGCACAACTAGCATGTTAGTTATAAGTTATAACCATGCACATATTTCATTTCTTTAAATTGTTACAGGTAATACTCACAGCAGGCCTACACACAACACATGGGACTTTAACCTCTGCTTTATCTTTGTTGCTCAACAACCCAAAAGCATTAAAAATGGCTCAAGAAGAACTTGATGCTCATGTTGGAAGAGATAGACTGGTGGAGGAATCAGATATAACAAACTTAGTTTACCTCCAAGCTATCATCAAAGAGACACTGCGCTTACACCCACCTGCACCGATCTCACTTGCTCACGAGTCCATTGATAATTGCATTGTAGCTGGCTACAACATCCCAAAGGGCACTCGCTTGATGGTAAATCTTTGGAAGTTGCATCGTGATCCTAATGTTTGGTCAGATCCTGACCTGTTTCAACCAGAAAGGTTCTTGACAAGCAATAAGGATATTGACTACCAGGGTCAACAATTTGAATATCTTCCATTTGGTAGTGGTAGAAGAATGTGCCCAGGTATTTCATTTGCAATCAAGACTTTGCATTTTGCCTTAGCTAGTACATTACAAGGGTTTGAGCTAGCTAAGCCATCAAAGGATCCGATTGATGCAAATGAAAGCATCGAATTGACCGACATAAAACATTTCCCACTTGAAGTTATTCTCAGCCCTCGTTTATCCATTGAGTTGTACCATTACGTACACCACTGAATGAAATCCCCAAGTCCCAACTGCAACAAGCATTTTATGTATGTCAAGCATGGTTTAATTCCTTGTCCATATGTGTGAAATAATCAACCTAATCATTGCATAAATAATAACTAAAAAAATGTAAGTTTGAAAGGTTTGCTAGTACAAATCCTATTTACTGTCATTTTAGGGAACTTTAGAAATCCAGCATATGTACGTCATTTTCTTACTGGCCGATGGTTTCATAATATCAAAAAACCTCAAAGTTGATTTTGATATCATAGTTTGTGAGGAGTAATCTGTGGTTGCAATTATATGTGTTACATGACATTTATTATTTTATATATCTGAGTCATTGTCACAGGTAATATCAGAAAATATATCACTATTTCAAAATTAAAACCTGAGGCAGCTATAAAATGTACTGTATTACTCGTAATACTTGAAAACATTATGACCACAAGATATGCGACTCTTCCTCACTTATTTGTGTTCAAAATTAGTGCATGCATGCATGCTCTTCTACCAAAATTCTTTGTATTGAAAATTATTACAATCTTGTCAGGTAGGGTTTTGATTGGTAAATGGTGGTGGAGGGTGACGTTTTGTGGAGTAGGGTAATTAGGAGTATTTATGGGAGTAATGGCAGGTTATGTAGTGTGAACACGATTAAAGAGGTTTGTTGTGGTGGGGTTTGGGTGATATCTTAAGGGTTGGGTTAGAATTAGATAAATTGAGAATTGAGTAGTTTACTAATTCATTTGTTAGAAAAGTAAGAAATGGGTCAGATACTTACTTCTTAAGATTGGTCGTGTAAGATTGGTGGTGGGGTAATACGGAGTATAAGGTTTAAAGATAGGTTATACTATTTAGATAGTAGAAAGGAGGCGAAGGTGGCGGAAAGGAGGTCTTGGGTTGAGGATGTTTGGAGGACGTCGTGGGATCGGGTTAGAGAGCCAATGGGTGGAGCTCACAGTAAGTTGGAGGAGCTAATGGGGGTTTTAGGTAATTTTACAGTATCTTGTGATTGCAGGGACACATTGACATGGCTTCTTGAAGACAATGGACGATTCACGGTCAAGGCATTGACAAAATTGGTGGATAGCAAGTACTTACATGAGGATGCGGATCAAGAGACGATGTGGACCAAGCTCGTACCAAAAAATGATAACATATTATTTGGCAAGCACTAAAAAGGAGGCTCCTGGTTATAAGATGTGAACTCGACAAAAGAGGTATTGATCTAGATAGCCTCTTAGGTCGTTGTTGCAATGATGGGGGTAGAAACGACTTATCATATTTGGGAAAAGATTTTCTATTGGTGGAAAATTGGTTCAGTAGATGCTTTTTGTACTAAGGAGGTATTTAGTCATTGTGGTAGTGGTTATTCTGTGTCATACGAGGAACTAGCTTATGGTAAGTTGTAACATGGGTGACTGTCTGACTCACTATTGTTGATACAAAAGTTGGGCGTGGCTTGACTTGAGTACCAATTCGGGGAGAGTTGCTTGAGATCTGCGCACTAAGAAAACAACAAACACCGTTAGGCTTATCGAAGGATTGTTTCCCCCGATTATCCTCCGGTGTAAGAGTAAGTAATCGTGTTTTAGGTTAAGGCTTGTAGCTTAGGGTTTTAGTATCGTACCTTTAGAGGGCTGAGGAGACCTCTATTTATACACACGAAACCCTAGTTGGTTTCGTGTTCCCCAATCTTCGGTATCCGATATCTATTAATAATAATAGAAGATATCGCATACCGGATAAGTGCCCATAACTGGGCTTGGGCCTGCATGGGCCTAGGCGTTAACTAAATAGTCCACTCGTGGTGGGCTTTAAGTATAATTATGTATTCGCAGGCCTCGCGGGCTGCAAATATCGTTGTAATGGCCCATTTGTGATGGGCTTGCGTATTGGATGGGTGCATGACCCGGATCCATACCATACGTCATCATGTCCCCCCCAGTCTAGTGTGCGTGGGTAATACCTACGCACGCTAGACTCAAACCCTTTCGCAAACGGACTAGGCTCATGGGCGGGAAGAATTCTAATTTTTACCGCCCATAGTACACGTGTAATGTACCTAGACTGTAAAAGTGCAAATCACGTACCTCGGGAAGTGGAAACGCTATCCACGTGTCCCGTACGTTTCAACTCACGTCCACACGATATACGGCACGTGGCAGCTATCTGTGGTTAGTGGGAAAAGTATATAAGGACGCTTCATTTTCACCGTGTTATTCACAGTTAAAAAATATTCACACACACACAAATCCGCTCCTCTCTCCATATTGCGAAAACTGTTTCATAGGTAATCACTGCGCGCGCGCATTTTAAATACGAAAATGGTCCTTCAATTAAGAGATGTCACGTGTTTGTTCACGGAGGCCGATTTTCTAGACTTCTGTTCAGACTTCTATATTCCAGCGGGGGTGCATCCGGTACTACCGGATCCTAACGCATCCATAGCCGACTTTCCCGAGGGGAAAGTAGGGGTGTATGCGCGTTTTTTCGAATTTGCGAATCAACGCATACCCCTTTCACGGTTCCTCTGCGATTTATTATCGTATTACGGAGTACATATCTCTCAGCTGCACTGTATAGGTGCAGCTAAGATAACGAATTTCGAGATTAATTGTCACCTCTTGGCAATTAATCCAACCGTGAATCTGTTCCGCGCCTTTTATCACCGAACATGGGCAAATGGTTGGATCTCGTTTGCAAAACGAGCTGGTCCGCTGCAATGTTATACGGAGCCATTGGACTCCCTTAGGAACTGGAGGGAGTATTTCTTTTGGGTTGACCGTAGTGTGTACCCGTTCGACTTTGAGTTCCAGACTCAGGGCTCTCTGCGTAGGTATGAGCGCCCAGTCCCTGGGTCATACAGCGCCGCGGATGCGCAGACTATCAATACGAACCGTATTGCCATTGCTGCGTATCCAGAAGAGTTCCTGGTGCATATGGGCATCAGCCGGAACTTCTTCTTGCCGGAGTCGGAAGTACCGATCTTCTTGGATGGTGATGGCCAGGGTGGGTGCTCATCTTCTGATTCCTTCTTCTGCGTAGTGTAAGTGTTTATTATTCCGCGTCATTGTCTGACTTGTACGTTTTATGTGGTTTTCTTTGTGCGCAGAGATGGATCTGTTCCAGGTGGTACGCGTGGAGAAGCCAATGGACCTAGAGATTGGGCACCGCCAATTGGTTGCTGGAGAAGAGCCTGTGATCCAGGCTACGGCTGGGCGTACTATGGACCTGGCTGTGGAGGAGGCTGAGGATTCGGGCCTCGTGGCCGAGGAGATTGTGCCTGAAGAGGCTGTGCCGGAGCAGCAAGTCCCTCCGAATGAGGGGCTCGTGCAGGAGCCTACCGCCTCGCACGCTGACTCTTCTAGCAGCGTGCAGATGTATGAGGCGGAGAAGCCCGAGCCGAGTACGGCGAGGAAGAGGAATGCTTCTGATGGTAATGGTGAGGGCTCCTCTAGGAAGCGCCGCTTGATTGGCGAAGAAGGATTCTTCGAGGATGAGGAGGCGTCTCTTCCTTTCCGGAGAAGGAGTGTATTCCTTCTGCCTAATGCGTAAGTCCGTAATCTATACAGCTCATAATTATCGTTATTTATGTATAAATCTGTTTTTTCCTTGTTGCATTTTTGTTTGGGACGCAGGGTTGCGATGGAGGGAGACTAAGTCCCTTTTGTGGATGCGTCGACCGCAGAAGGATGCAGAGGAAAGGGTGTCCAGGCGCTGGGTCTGTGAGATCAGTTATCGGAGAGTTAGGCTCTCTGGACCGCGCAACTGCAGGCCAGTTTGCCGAGGAGGCTGGCTCCGTCGTGCGAAGGATGCTGAGATAGCCGTCTGCAGGCGCAACTGGCGGAGGCGCGTTGCTAAACGGAGTCATCACAAGTCGCCTTGAGAGACTGTCTGGGGAGAAGTGTCGTTTTCTCCAAGTAGATAGGGAGCGACTCTCTGTTGGGAACTCCAGTCAGCTGCGAGTGGATCCGGGGGTATATGGCCAGTGGAAGGTCCACCATTTTGAGCAGCTAGAGGTCTGCGTGAAGCTATGCGGTGTACATGGTATTTTTCCTAAAACCATTTTCTAGCCAAACTTCTATTTTTAGAGCTGAACGTTTTAAAACTTTAAAGCATGGTTAAATTGGATTTGAGGAGCGTGAGATATATTAGGAACGAGAATTTATTCCTTGATTTACTCAGCACAACCTAGAAAACCGAAATTTTTTTTTTTTGTTTCACTTGCCAAATTATTTAATTTATTTTGAGTTCTGAGATACTCTGAAGTTTAAATGCTTGATTTTATTGGAAATATTTCGTGAACGATGGCGCAAGTTTCATATTTTTCGAGCTCCCGTTTGCTATGTCATTCGAGTCCCGAACCGTTTTTTATAAAAGTTTAACTAACTTGGGAGAGTGTCCCTTGAGTTAATTTACACAAACCACCCACACTTTATTTAATTACAAACTACCCTAACCCTTTTACCCTAATAACCCCAATATTTACTTCCATTCATTATTTATCACTCAAAACACACACATCTCACACTTTCTCTCTCTCTCTCTCTCTACCCCCACCGCGGTCACCCCTCCAAACCCAGAATCCGGTGAACTTTTCCGGTCACCGGAATATTTTCCGGCCACCCCCTGTACCAACACCACCTACCTATGTTTATAGATCGGGACACCCGATTTCATCCCGCAACCGTTTACCCAAATTGAACCCACGCGCCCCTACAATCTAATAAAACAATCGACTTTTCGTACTTTTTCGGCAAGATCATTTTCCCGAGAGCTTCTTGGGTATCCGAACTTCCCCACTCATTTATACTGTTTTTCTAATAAAACCCTAAAAACGGGAACCCTAATTTTTATTTTTATAAAATCCGATTGGGATTTTTAATTAAACATTTAATAAATGTATTTAATAATAAAAATGTGTGAACCTTGTTTTAAGTTTCGTTGGTCACGACTCGGTCCGACTCCACCGAGTCAACTCGGTTGACTCGTGAGATTTTGTCATTATTCGTGTTTGGTCGAGTTAGGTGACGATGGAGTTGATATTTTTGGTTGTTTGATATAGTTTTAGGGTCCGTTTGGTTTGTGTTGGGTCTCGGCAGCCGACTGCCACCCCCCGTGGCTGGGTGGTGGTGGTGGGGGACTATTTTTTATTATTGTTGTTGTTGGTGATGTTTTGGACTTGGTTTGGATTTGGTTGTGATTTGGTTAGCCGATGGTGCGATTGTGTTGTTGTATCATAGTTTAGTTGACGGGTTTTAGGATTAGATTGGATTTTGGTAGGGCGAATATGGGATTGTGTGTTTTGTTTCGATTTGTTTGGTTATGTTTTGTCGGGATTTTATTAGTCCTCGGATATTT
>LBNU01024702.1:30143-76574 GCA_014162995.1 Artemisia annua | reverse complement strand
CTTTTATTCTTTTCTCTTCCCGTTTATTATTTCATTATAGTTTCTATTTGTTTTAGCGTGAGTTATTCTTTGGTCATACATATTACGACTTCTTCATGAGAGCGTTTTACTCTCCTTTGTCATTTCTTTCTATGTGTTTGATTTCGTTTCGCCGCCTTTCTTCGTCTTATTCTTGAAATTGTATTTTCCTAAAGATCCACACGAGATTTCAAATGTTTACTTCTTTTATCACCTTTGGAAACAAAACATTTTCACAATACCCAAAGTATTCGACGAACTTTACTTTATATATATTACTTGAGTATTATTTCTGATATATATTACTCGTTAGGTTGTGCCGATCCAATACCGTTGTGCTTATATTTTGATGATGATTGTGCTTAGTGACTTGTGCTTGTACTTTCTCGATGCCGTTGTGCCTACACTATTGAGGCCATTATGATTTACTAGTTGAGACTAGTTGTGATATCTTGCATTGCTGCGTACTCAGGTGAGTCCATAGCCCCACTTTTATCTATTTTAATTGCTTTGCAAACTACTTGGGGTGAGATACATGCTCTGTTTTACTATGATCACAATGGTTTGAAAACTGTTTATTGAGCTGGAAACTTATATATGCTGGTACTATGAGTGAAGCAGTAGCCATTTTGTTGGATAAGCACAAGTACGATTTCTGCCACTATTAAGTCCCTCAGATCATGAGCCATTAATCACTTGCGAGTGAGCGCGAATATAGTATATAGGCCTATAGGAATTGACCCTCCCACTCCTTTTGCTGGATAGGCAAATTGTGGTGTACTATATTTGAGGTTGCTAGGTATTTGGCAGTACCTAGCGTAGGGGGCATTGTATATATGAAATTCCGCGGTTAATGTCGACTTATTTTCAGTGACAGTGTTACTGTGTTGTTTGGTTAACGCTTGGTGTCATGAGCTTAGTGCAGTGGTATTTTTCGGCGTATAACATCGTAGCCCCTTTCTTGAGAACTTGGAATATTGTGATCAATTACCTTTCCTTTAAACCTCCTGGATTCACCCCAACCTTGTGTGTGACTTTTAAGCATGTATTTCAGGTACTAATTATATTAATAATTAGCTTTGGAGTATGGTGTTTTGGGCTTGTGGGAGTGGCTAAGGCTGAAGAGGCATTTCTGTCAAGGCAGCTTTACTATTTTTCTATCTTTATTTGCATGTCATTCGTAAAACCTTTTGTGTCTTTTTGTTACTTCCGCTGCTAAACTTTGTTTATTTTCCGCTGCAAACTCTATTTACTTTTTTTTCGCTGCTACTTGACTTAAGAGTCCCTTGTACTCTAAATGGTTTGTAATTCGGAATGATATGTTTTCAACATTTATAAACGTCCCGTGTTGTGGTCGTTAGCTATAAATGTGCTTGGTTTCTATTTGCGTAATACCACCAGCATGATAGCTGCCGTATTTGAGTTGGGGGTGTTACACAACGTTTCATCAAGTCTCGGTTATTTCATCATTTGTAATAGGTTGCTAAGTTATTTAATCATGTTATGTTTAAGGGTAAGCCCTTTACATCTATGTAATGCTTACTCTTGTTGGTTATTTCATTTACATAAGGAAACTCTTGCACTTTTATTCTTCATATTTGATCTAATCAACCAAACTCTATTTCTCATCTCATTTCTATCAAATCTATACTTGTGTTTACAATATGGTGACCTAACATGTATGTTTTAAAACAATTTGGCTTGTAATAGTCTAGGATCATGCCTCTGTTGGCATTGGATATTTGTGACGCTTTATTTTTATGCATGTAGGATTTCTATCGTTTATTATTGTCTTGTAGTTCCACCTTTACTTTTTATTTGTTTGTTTGTTTATTTGCTTTTATTTGTTTCCGTAAGCATATTTCATTCTTATTGTTTATTGTTCATATATCAAATGCAAATTGTGAAAATGCTTTATTTTATTTTTAACCTCATCTTAATTACATATAAAGGTATTTTGCAAAAGATAAGTGTAAGGGAAATCCATATTTGTTTTTAAGAACGAATTGAACATGAACGATAACAATAAGATATGAACATGCATATTAGTATTTGTTTGAGTCAAATGCTTGTATCGAGTCACAATGAATGTTTTTGCAGGATTCCAGGAATTAAAACATAGGTTTTTCTAGAAATTTTCCGTAAAAAAAATATGAAGAATTCTGTCAGATCAATTCTGACGGCGTCAGGGTTAACACCTGACGGCGTCAGATGTCGATTTCTGGAAAATTTTCCAGGTTTTGTTTCTCTGCTGGAATTGTAAAGTTTCGTAAAATCTGTAATTTTTAAACTCTAGGAATCTGCAAACATTTATTTTGCAAGCATTATATCTTTACTTGTTTTCTAGGATTTACTTTTATATAAATTTTACCACCGATTTTATGCAAGGTTTCGTGTTGCTTTTCTTAGTTGTTAAACAGGTTATATTGGACAAGAAGATGACTATATTTCAGGAGTGAAGCTTTGCATGCTCATTTTCTTGGAGGAGGATTTAACATTGTTACCACATCATCCACACCGAGCTAATCAGGGGAGTATTTGTTTTTTTCATTTTCATTTATCTATACTTTATTACTTTTTAAGAACATTGGGGACAATGTTTAACTTAAGTGTAAGGAGGGTAAATGATGATACCTTAGAAACTACAATTGCACTTGATTTTTATTTTTTTAATTGTAGATGTGTAATAAACTAAGAGAAATATTTGTTAGGGCAATTTTAGCAACAAATTAAAAAATTTTTGCAACATTTAGGAGTGAAACTTTAGTCTTAATAAGCGTCTCATGGATAGGAGTTATATGACTAGCACAAAAACCGTACCACTCAAAAATTTGCACCCCAAATATGTGAGGTTCGCCCCTAGATTTGTTAGGAAAAGCATTCATTATTAATGCTTGTGAGTGTACCGGTAGTACTTAGATTCTAGAACTTGCGTTTGTGATGCATCCCGAGACTACAAGTGAGACTTCATTCGTGTAGTTAGGATTTACTATATGATAAGAGGAATTAGGATAACCTTTGTTTTAAGCCCGTAATATAATTACATTGACTTCATTGGTCAAGTAATTCTCCCATACCTTTGCGATGTACTCATTTTTAGTACACGATACCCCTAGTACACCCCTCAGAGCATATCTTTTTGGTTTTTAACTTTAAGCATTTTACTTAAAGGAAGAGTTTATTTACAATCCACCCTAAAATGTAAACCCAAATTGCCTTAGCCTTCCTTGTATGCACTCATCTTTAGTGCATTATTGTTATTTGTTTAAACCCTTTGTTAATTGTCTAATTGGTTACATGGTTGCTAAGTCGAGTCATATCTTGTACATATTGTTTTGGGACGATTGGGACTTATGGGTAAAAATAGTGTTATGGAGTAATGGGGATGAACATCATTATTACCCCCATATGTGCGTTAATGTTTTAAAGTACACCAAATGTTTCAATTATCTTGATTCGAGTCTTTATTTTGAATTATGTAAAAGTTCAAGTGTAGGGGGGAACGAGACCCCTTGATGTATTATTTTGGATGGTAGTGCAAGAATGTATGAAAAAAATCGAAAAAACTAGAAAAAACAAAAGAAAAAAATAGAAAAAATAGTAAAAAAAAACATACGGACTACCATCCCCTTCCTTTTATATTTATGTTTATGTTAATTCATAGTTAGCCTAAAGTCAAGTCTTGGCTTAGCAACGCCGCATTGTACATGTAATTAACTAAGACAATTGACTTGCCACCAGTAAAATATCTTTTTATCCAACAAACCGTCACTAGTACAAAACGTGGATTTGGTCACACATGGTCGAAATTGAACAGCCACACATTGACATATTTGTGTGGCTGAAGGTACGAAAATTGACAGCATTTACTAATTAGTCTCACATGAACGTTTTGATTGTGTGACCATAAGGACTCTATTGCCACACAATCAATCGTTATGTGGCCAAAGGTATCTGGTAGTTTTGTTTCAGATCATTTAGCCACATATGAATTTAGAACGTGTGACAAATACAAGTAACCTTGATGCACTAGTCACATGACATGATTTTTTGTGTGTCTAAATCATACAGTCAAGTTTGTTATACATTATTTAAGGGTGACTGATATGTTTTGCTAATTATTTAGCCACATATCAAATTGGAACCCGTGACTAATGAAAAGTAAGGTTGAAACATTAGTCACGATATACATATAAAAAGTGACAAATATATGTCACACACTTGAACACTGTGACCAAATGCCATATATGGTTACACTAAACGTTTTGTCACACATTGGTTAAGTGTAGCCAAAATCCAGTACATATGGTCACGTAAGTTAATATATGTGTTTAAAGTTTAGTTTGTGTTAGCTTGCCAAAAGCTAACGTACATAGTCACATTTACTTCAAATACTATGACCAAATCTCATATATGGTCACACTAAACGTTTTGTCACACATTATTTAAGTGTAGCCAAAATCAAGTACATATGGTCATGTAACTTAATACACAGTTCTTCATTTTAAACATATAAATTCATGTGACCATTGGATGAACAATAGTCACACAAAATAAACATTTATTCACGTTAAACACTATATGGTCACACTTATTAACCGTTTTGGTCACTTTATTCTTAATTGTATGTGACTAATTACCCAAAACAAACATAAAAGCCACACAAAAACAAAATTCATGAGGCCATTGGATGATCAATAGCCACACAAAATACACATTCTATCACTTTAAACATCATATGGTCACACTTATTCACACTTTTAGTCACTTTATGCTTAGTTGTATGTGACTAAATACACCCCCAAAAACATGCTTTGTGTGACTAAATGTTACCAAAGGCCACATAAAAACAAAATTCATGTGGCCATTGGATGATCAATAGTCACACAAAATACAAATTCCTTCACTTTAAACATCATATGGTCACACTTATTTAAACTTTTGGTCACTTTATGCTTAGTTGTATGTGACTAAATAAACCCCAAAAATATGCTTTGTGTGACTAAATGTTACCAAAAGCCACACAAAAACAAAATTCATGTGGCCATTGGATAATCAATAGTTTTACAAAATACACATTCCTTCACTTTAAACATCATATGGTCACACTTATTCACACTTTTGGTCACTTTATGCTTAATTGTATGTGACTAAATACACCCCAAAAACATGCTTTGTGTAACTAAATGTTACCAAAAGCCACACAAAATCAAAATTCATGTGGACATTCGATGATCAATAGTCACACAAAATACACATTCCTTCACTTTAAACATCTCATGGTCACACGTACTCACATTTTTGGTCACTTTATGCTTAATTGTATGTGACTAAATACACCCCAAAAACATGCTTTGTGTGACTAAATGTTACCAAAGGCCACAGAAAAACAAAATTTATGTAGCCATTGGATGATCAATAGTCACATAAAATACACATTCCTTTACTTTAAACATCATATGGTCACACTTATTCACGCTTTTGGTCACTTTATGCTTAATTGTATGTGACTAAATACCTCCAAAAATATGCTTTGTGTGACTAAATGTTAAAAAAGGCCACACAAAAACAAAATTCATGTGGCTATTGGATGATCAATAGTCACACAAAATACACATTCCTTCACTTTAAACATTATATGGTCACACTTATTCACACTTTTGGTCACTTTAAGCTTAGTTGTATGTGACTAAATACACCCCAAAAATATGCTTTGTGTGACTAAATGTTACCAAAGGCTACACAAAAACAAAATTCATGTGGCCATTGGATGATCAATAGTCGCAGAAAATACATATTCCTTCACTTTAAACGACATATGGTCACACTTATTAACACACTTATTAACGGCATATGTTTGTGTGACTATTGTTCATCCAATGGCCACTTGAATTTTATGTTTGTATGACCTTTTGTAATATTTAGTCACATAAAGCATGTTTGTTTTGGGTATTTAGTCACATACAATTAAGCATAAAATGACCAAAAGTGTTAATAAGTGTGACCATATGCCATTTAAAGTGAAGAAATGTGTATTTTGTGTGACTATTGTTCATCATATGGCCACATGAATTTTATATTTGTGTGGCCTTTTGTAATTTTTAGTCACACAAAGCAAGTTTGTTTTGGGTATTTAATCACATATAATTAGCCAAATCATCACATAATCTAATTTAAGTCCAATGAATCGTCTCAACACCACTTATGACTCGGCCAAATCTATCCTACGGCTCGAGCATCGTCACAAATCCAAACCAAAGAATATTCACGAATTCGGACGAGAAAAGGAAGCAAGATAACTTACCACTCCGAGACCTTATGGTCTCGGCTCGAACCCTTGATGTCGTAGGAACCAAACGAACTGAAATGAGGCCGCAAGCTATACGGCTTCGACCCACAACCAAACGGACCATCATTAATTTTTTTCATACCCACAATCAAACCAAAACCAAAATCAAAATCATAACCCAAGTGTTACGGTCCGAATTTCAACCCATAAAATTAATAAAAACGAAATAAGCTATCAGTAAGGGGTCACATTTGGAATAGTTAGTTGGAATATCAGGGGAAAAAAGGATGCATGCATAGGTTAAATGGCATATTTAAGGAGTCCTTTATTTAGAATAGCTTAGAAGAAACCAATAAATAAAATGGATAATTCAGTATCAGAAAAGTAGCATTCAATTTACAATCCAAATAGAACCATTCAAAGCATTCAAGATGAACCTAGAGTATTTAATCTAAACATTCAAATAATGACAAAATCCAGTCACTGAGAGGGACATGGATTATTAAACTTCTTTTAATCTAGTTAATATTGTTCGTCTTTCGTTGCCACACTCTCTCTCGAGCTTCCTCACGAGCACTAGCCTCCAATTCCAGTTGTACATGTGTTCTTGTACTTGACATTCCACTTATCGTTCTAACTGCAATTGCATCTCTATTTCCAAAAGTGATATCATTTCTGTTGTCCTCTTGCACGTTCTTATTGTCTCTTATAAAATATATACCTGCATTATATTAAGTCCCATAAAAAACTTACAATATATAGAATTTCTTTTTCAAACACATTATTCAAACATAGTTAAAAGGGACTTTGATAGCCGATGCTTCAGATTTTTTAAGAACATTGACTATCGGTGCCCAGGTTTGCTACAAATCCAAGCCACAAACTCTACATGCCTCAACAAAACAATAATATAATTGTGCCATCGTAATGGACTTGGAGTTAGAATTAATGCCAAGCCATATACAGTAACACCAATGTTTCTCCACACAGTAAGCAAATCGTTCTCATCAATAAGAAACACATGCAAATCTAAAGGTAAAAGATTCAGTTTATTGGTCCAGGAGTTTGATTTAAACTTGTCTAACAGAAAGAAAATTATGCACTTAAAGACCACACAAAATTTTCAAAAAAGCACTAAGGGAACCAAAAGTAGCTTCCTATTAAGGCAAACAGAATAAACTCAGACTGATAATAATGCACGTGTACCGAAGCAAACATAACTTAGTAGATATAAGTCCTTTATGTCAAGAAATTAGTCACTCAGATGAAAATCATAGTATACCTATTTAATACAGCATTTGTATGTCTACATTTATAAAGAATTGACTAGATAAATGGCTGCATCTTACACATATAGGTTTTCTCAATAATAAAAATAATGAACAATTAAAATATGAGGTACTGGTACCTGTTTTCCACTAGAAATGGGTCCTACGGAATAGGAATCATTGAATGGCAGGTCCCCGAGGCTCATCATGTATTTCTCATATTCAAGCAATGACTGTTAAATTTTAATGTTAGCAATTTACAATGAAGGAACTAGAAGCAATCTAAAAGAACAAGTACTAATCAGCAAATAGATTTATACAAGCAAAGGGCTATGAAGCACATTTTCACATGACCGCCAGACCCAAAATCACATAAAGAAACCAGAAAACGAGAGACACTGCTTTAAATACCAGATATAAGGGTGAAATATTGACCGATATACCATCTGTTTCTAGGGAGACGACAAAAGAATAACCATGGTTCAAAATTCAATGCTTCATTTGTAAACTACAGTTCACCTCCAAGGTTCCGTTTTGAAAGGCAGCCTCTATGGTTCTATGTTCAACTGGAGCTTTTAATAGGTTGTAGATAGCTTTCAATGGTTTAGTAAATGTTATTGGTAGTCTAGGCTCAATGGTTTTGTCATTGGTGGTCAAGTTGAACAGCCTTTTTGTTGTTATCATGGTCGGAAACACACCTTGGCCACCCAAAGTAAGTGTATATAATCCAAACCTCCAATGACCATAGTTTATAGAAAAGAAATTTGTGGTCTCCCCAATCTACCTAATCTGGTCAGAAAGCTAATAAAAATCCTATCCGCATATTAAAGTAGTGATGCAAGACCGTATCAATTAGAACATCTAAGGTTGCATACCTAAGATGTAAGCATACATCTCACCAAAGACAAAAATATATAGAGTATATAGTTAAATGTAATCACAAAAGCAAATTAAAAATCAAATAACTAGGCTTTAAGCCCAAAATACAATAATAATAACTCGTGTTCCCAATGCAGGACAAAATGAGTAAACCACAAACAATGAAACTAGTAAAAATTCAAACATCAAAACTAACAACATTTTCTATTCAGATCAAGTATCCATATGGAGTACGCATTTATGATCCTAAGACTTGTGAAGAGATAATACTCAACTTCTTAGTTGAGGAAATCTAAACACATCCAAAACTGACAAAGAATCTATGTAACAAGCACAAACACAACTCCGCTTGTTTCTAGAATAATGAACCTAAACTACAACTTAAGCATAAAACTACTACTACTCAATAACCAAACTTAACAATGAAAAGTGCCTTTAATTATCAGTAGGCGCTTTCACTAAAATCAGTAGGTGCAAACTACTAGTACTACTCAATAACCAAACATAAAATATGCTCTAGTTATAAGTGAAAGTATCTTTTGACATATAAAACTTGCTTAAAATGCAGCAAGATTGACGCACCACAAGTTCATTATTAGCAAGGTATCAATTATATTAATGATTCGTAACCAAACTTAGAGAAGACTTCGTTTACAAACCACTTATTTATTCAAACTTAAAACAAGTCTGCACAAAATGATGAGAAAACTGAGATCAAAACCATTAGGACATTCAAATTAATCAAAACTGGTTACCAAAATAATATGTTAAACTCAGTACCAAACTCCCCTGGCTGCAGCAGTAATGGTACCAAATCATGATTAAAAAGCAAAAAATAAGTACTTAAATAAGCAAGCATAATCCCGTTAGGTTGAACCAAGGCTTATTGAACTAGCATGTCACTTTGGTCTTACTGTGTTACAGAAAGGAACATGTGGTCGAGCTATTTGCTTAACATTAAGTGAATTAATCAAGTTCTTTATGTCACTTAAAGCTATGGCCCTAAACTATTTCACCATTCATACTACTGCAAATACATTAGCTTAAAGTTTTCATACCTTTATACCCAAATTGAGTTATACAGACACTTTTTGCCTGAACTAGTTTAGTAACTAAAATGCCCTTATCTAGTTTATATGATGGCTTGTAGCCACCGATATAACATTGAAATAAAGGATCACGATAAACTCGTTCATGTGATCATTTTTATACAGTAACAATCATAGTAAAATTGCAACATTTGACTATGCTTGACTATTAGTATAAATTCTAAAATACCCGTGTCTTTACTTGTAGGCATAAATAACATGAAAAGAAACATCAAGATCAACTGCACAGTTTAGGTTCATGTAACGTTTTCATTTCTTTGCTCTATCATCCCAATCGTTTCATAGTGAAACTTGCAACACTTCATCTAAAAGATTTGACAAATCAACAAATTAGGTTGACTGAAAACCTCTACAATTAACAACACAATTGGTTTGATGAAAGTAATCATCATTCTCAACGAGAATCACTTTTACCAATTGACTAATTTGTTTATAGAATTAAAACATCTTGTAAGGATTCAACCACAACCAAACTTGAAACAAGAAAATAACATAGCTTACTAAGTATGTAAGTTATAATGTCAATTTAAACTCGAAAAAAAAAATTACCTTCGAATTGAAGACAAACCGAAACCCTTGCTTCAATAACCGACTTCTTCACCAAAATTAAATCAATAAAAACTAACCTTAAAGGTGTATGAAGAACATGGAGCTCTCAATTTTCGTAGCGCCAAAATTAATATAACCTCGAATCGCAGTTCTAATTTTGCTAAAATAAATGGTGGGTTAATATTCTCCCCAATTTTGGTGAGTTAAAGAAAATTATAGTTTACAAAACAAGTCCCCCGTGTTTAATCTTTTATACACTTACCACATTTTCTAAAATTAGGTGATAAAGGTTAATAACTCGTAACTCAAACAAGGCCACAATCGGCTGCTTTGTCATAATGTGGGGGGCATACATGACTCACTTAGCGGCTATGGCTATGGGGTGCCGAGGATCGAACCCTTGACCTTGTGTTTTGTAGGTGTAAAGATGCTCCGCTCAATACCAATTGTGTTACAAGCAATTGGCATTATGTCTCACTAGCAAAAAACGTGAAATTAGTCGGCCTTGAGTTTTTAGTGATGATTTGAGGTCGTGCTTAGAATTAAAGCTCGATCAAGCTCAAGTCGAGATTCAAGACTGATTTTTTATAGTTGAGTCGAGTTTGAGCTTGGTGTTACTCAACTCGTTTACACTCCACCACATTATGTCTAAGTAGTATGTAGTGTGGTGGGGCGTAAACGAGCCGAGTGACAAGCTCGAACTCGAATCGACTATCAAAATCTGGCTTGAATCTCGACTCGAGCTCGACCGAGCTTTATATTTTAAGCACTATCTTAAATCATCATTTAATACTCAAGGTCGGCCAATTTGAAATTTCAAGCCTGCGTTTGGTAAACAACCATCATATTAAGCTTGGCTCAACTCAATTCATATGCATAACGCCTTATATTTGAATGATAATCAAGTAATTGAGATATATATGAAAGGGGAAAATGTAATTTATCGTGACCAATAAGTCTCGCGAGCGTTACAATTTGAGTATATTGAAGCTTTATCTCGACTTCGAATATTACTCGAGTAGATCGAGCTCGACTTGATTAAGTCTATTCGATTTAAGTTTAAGATTCGATCGTGAATAGCTCATTAGTTGTCTTGTCTCATTACCTCAGTAAGCACTATTGACCGAGCTTGAAATTGGTCAAGCACTCACCTCTATTAACTTATATAAGTTCGAGCTTAGCTCATTTCAAGATTTACTCTTCAGATCTCTTCTTGAGCTCGGACGGGTGCTACTCATTTTTAAGATAATATAAGTAAGAATATTAAAAAAAAAAAAAAAAAAAAAAAAAAAAAAAAAAAAAAAAAAAAAAAAACGTAAATTCCAAGTTTAATGAATATTTGGGATAAAGTTGATGAACATCAAAGATTAGTATTAAGAGTTTAAGACCATGATTGATGAACGTTCAGACCCGGATTTATGAACATCCCGATAGGAAGACCATTAAGATATGATGAACATCAAGATATGATCAACCATGGTTGATGAATATCAAGATATGGTGAAGCACATCAAGATATGATGAACCATGACTGATGAACATTCAGACCATGATTGATGAATATTANAATTTCAAGTTTAATGAATATTTGGGATAAAGTTGATGGACATCAAAGAATAGTATTAAGACCATGATTGATGAACGTTCAGACCCGGATTTATGAACATCCCGATAGGAAGACCATTAAGATATGATGAACATCAAGATATGATCAACCATGGTTGATGAATATCAAGATATGGTGAAGCACATCAAGATATGATGAACCATGACTGATGAACATTCAGACCATGATTGATGAATATTAATTCATGAACATTCAAACCATGATTGATGAACATTCGATAAACTTATGGCCAAAGTATTGCTAGATTTCTTATTAGTGAACCGATAAATATATCGTGATGTATTGTCTCTTTGCATGAAAAGACTCTCAAACCCCAAATTAAAATGATACCCCGTGATTCCCGACTGTTATAAATTATGAATAACCAAAACCATCCCCCCCCCCCATATCCTCAATCCAAACATCATCAACCACACTGCTTTTTTTCTTGAAGTCCGATCATGTATGAATGTTCATCTCTAATAATCAATCTAATCCACCTTTTTCCTGCAATCCCCCGTACCCTCGCATTTATATTAATATAATCTTCGTAACAAAATGACTAAAAACGAAAACGAGAAAACCCATACCAACTATGTTGTGTATGATGGGCCTCCTTCCCATCTAATAGCGTTTTCCTTAAACCACTGCACACCCTCATTCTCTTATTCGGCTAAGAGCCACGATGCTTCAATTATTTACCTTGTTCCTTTACATGTTCCATATTTACGTTACTGATGAGACGAAAAATGTTACGTTTTTAGGGGTCGGTTTGAGTCCTAATTCGTATGTTTTTGGTTTGGATTTCACCCAAAGTCGTTTCTTTTCTCATTTTAGGTACTTTTGAAGGGAAAATCACAAAAGAAGCATTTTCGGGCGTTTTCGGAGTGAAAAAGTGCGGAAAACAACAAAAACTCAAAAGACCTTGAAGATTACTGAAGGTGACGCCGTCACACTCTACAAGGTGACGCCGTCAGGAACAAGTGAAGTCCAGAATTGGAAAAATACTCGTGACGGGCCAGAGAGTTCGTAGTGCAATTTGGTGACGCCGTCAACCAAGGCCGTCAGATCTGGAACCAGCAATTATGACCACGTCNAACCACATTGCTTTTTTTCTTGAAGTCTGATCATGTATGAATGTTCATCCCTAATAATCAATCTAATCCACCTTTTCCCTGCAATCCCCCGTACCCTCGCATTTATATTAAAATAATCTTCATAACAAAATGACTAAAAACGAAAACGAGAAAACCCATACCAACTATGTTGTGTATGATGGGCCTCCTTCCCATCTAATAGCGTTTTCCTTAAACCACTGCACACCCTCATTCTCTTATTCGGCTAAGAGCCACGATGCTTCAATTATTTACCTTATTCCTTTACATGTTCCATATTTACGTTACATGTACTACTAACCACATCTTTATCAAACTTTTGATAACGAATGTCAAACGTCAATTCTTGTCAAATGTCAAACGAAAATTTTACTGAATGGTTCATGAATTTTTCATTGAACGTTCAATTAGGTTACAACGTTACTAAAATTAGGCTTGTACTCTTTTATGCTACAGGCTCCTGTCCATATTTTTTTACTTCCTTTTTTTATAATAGATCGATATATTTTCTTTTACTCATAAGTATTATAGCCTAAAATTATCCTTTCTTTATAACTAAATTTACTCAAAACACAAATATTCTACTAGTATAAATTTTGAACTCCCGCCCATTATTTTCAAATATCCCACCTATTTTTCACCCAAAATCAAAAAGCCCAAGCCACTTTCATATATCTCTCTTAACCTAGAAGTCCCGCCTCCTTACTTTGTCACTTTTATAGTTTCGGAAAAAAAAGGGAGCACCAAACCAATTTTCTTGTTTCTTATTCAAGAGATTCCACCACCCATACCATCCTCAACCGAGACCCAAGCACCACTAAAAGACCCAACACCCCGGACTCCTAACCATTGAAATCCCACTCCGCCACCATCTATGGTATGAGTTTTTTAGTTTACTTTGTAGATCTATTTATTTTTAAGTTTTGAAGGTTTTTAATAGATCTATTTATATTTTAATAGATTTACATATGTTTTTTTATAGCTCTGAGTTGGTATAATTTTTTTGATGTTTGTAGATTTTGCCGTTGCCGCCTTTATCGCCGGAATTTGCTCTGCCACCGCTGAAGTTGCTGCTACCGCAGGAAACTATGGTTACATACTCTTTTTTTTTTCAAGTCTTATTTATTTTTATTTTCATTTTCATTTATCAAATCTGATTTTTTTTGTAGTTATTTATAATCCCCTTCTTTCGTGTTTTAGATGTTTATAAGTTTGTGTTTAAAAAAAAACTATACGTGTTGTTTTAGATAGATCTGATTCTATTCATGTTTATTATTTTTTAATATATATAACTGATTTATTATGTTTTTTTAAATACAAATGAGGTTTCTTATATCTGTTTTTTGAGTGTTCTAATTTTAAATATGTTTCTTTTTTATTATTTTATATAAATGTGAGCGTTTTGTAAATCTATTCTTAATGAGTTTCTGTAGAAGTCCGATTTTTCATAAGCGTTTTTTTTCTAATAAATGTGTTTTTTTTTACAAAATATGTTCTTGTATTGTTTTTTCTAATTGTAATTTTTTTTTGTTAAATATGCGTTTATATTGCTTTAGAAAAAAAATAAACATCTGAGATTCTTTTGTTTTTTGTAGATCTGATGTTGAACTACTGTTCTACCCAAAATATGTCGCAGATATGTCAAGTTTGAAGTTTGAAGTTTGTTGGCTTTTTTATTTTGGTTATGTGCACTAATTTTGTTTTGCATTTTGTTACAGGTTAGGAAACTGCTAACATGGCTAATGGCAAAGATGGATGCATTATACAGATCATAGAAGAAATTATAGACCTTGTAATGTTAGAAAAATACATGAAGCATACTGTTTTAGTTGAGTAGCTAGCTAGAGTCGAATTGATCTGTTGTTTTTACTGGGTATTTGTAAGTATGTATGTGGCTTATTGGGATATTTTGTTTTGTATATATTACCACTCCATGTGTTATTTACCGTTCTCATTTTGGGTTTCAGATTAATGCATATGAACAAAATGTGGCATTTAGTTATTAGATTTTCAATTTATAATATATAAAATATTGTATTATAAAAAAAAAAAATATTTGGGTTTCACACAAATTTTTTCATTTTATACTTAATTGTATGCAACTAAATATCCAAAAGAAACATGCTTTGTGTGACTAAATGTTACAAAAGGCCACACAAATATACAATTTATGTGGCCATTGGATGAATAATAGTCACACAAAACACACATTTCTTTACTTTAAACACCTTATGGTCACACTTATTCACACTTTTGGCCACTTTATGTTTAATTGTATGTGACAACATACCCAAAAGAAACATGCTTTGGGTGACAATATTGGTACAAAAGGCCACACAAACAAACAATTCATGTGGCCATTGGATGATCAATAGTCACACAAAACACACATTTCTTCACTTTAAACACCATATGGTCACACTTATTCACACTTTTGGCCACTTTATGCTTAGTGTATGTGACTAAATAACCAAAACAAACTTGGTTTTTGTGACTAAATGTTACAAAAGGCCACACAAACATAAAATTCATGTGGCCATTTGATGATCAATAGTCACACAAAACACAAATTTCTTCACTCTAAACATCATATGGTCACACTTATTCGCACTTTTGGCCACTTTATGCTTAGTTGTTTGTGACTAAATAACCAAAACAAACATGGTTTGTGTGATTATACATTGTTTATGGTCACTAATACCGATTAATCCACCTAAATTTGTACCTAATTTAGTCACACATATTAAGGTTTTGGTTACTATTTTGTAAGAGAGACTAAAAAAAAGTCAAACACGTGACCGTAGGTACCCTACAGGCACGCGACCTGTTGTCACACATACGAAAAAAATCATGTGTGACTATATGTATATCGTCACACTTATTGGGTGTAGCCAAATCCACTTTTTGTTCTAGTGCGTGTTTTCCATATCCCTACACCTAACGTTATAACCCTTTAAAAGACCTCTTTGATAGTTTATCCTAGGTGCTTACGCCAAAGTGGTGGAAGTTTTGATCCTTTCCCAAGCCTATGGTAATCTATTTGCTATGACAGGTAGTGAGAGATATTTTTACATTTCCATTTGTGATATATAGATTTATAACACCCGAGAGATGAGAGTATCCAAACACTTAATGTGAGGTGCTAGTGTATAATTTCCATGCTTGTATTGATTAAGGTGGAACAATCACTTGTTGTAATTACTTTTATATTAATGTTAAATGAACCATAACTTGTATTTTAATTAGTATAAAAGCTCATTTGCTTGATTACAAGCAAATTTTAAGTGTAAGGGTATTTGATAAGGAAATATTTGTTACGCTTTTAGGGCGTCATTTAAGCCCTAAATGGTGATTTTATGATCAAATATTACCTCAAATTGTTCATTTTCTCTTTTTAGGCACTTGGAACGTGATTTCTAGAAAATGGAGCATTTTGGAGCTTTTTGGACGTTTTTATGCTCAAGTATGAAGAAAACCAGAAAAAGTCAAGAAAAGTCAAATTTTCGCACTTGATGGCGTCAGGCTTTGGAGCTGATGTTGTCTCCTTATGCTCAAAAGGATGGATTTCTAACACTAAACGCCCCAGAAGAAAACATGTAATTTACACCTTACGGCATCAGGTGTTAAAAAGTTGAGGCCGTCTGGCTTTATGGATACACGAGACAGCCCAGACGACATTTTCAAGCGACGGCGTCAGAAGCTTTTTTAGGCGATCCGAGAACCCTAATCACGGCGGCCTGACGGCGTCAGGGCTTATAACCTGACGCCGTCAGCTTGTAAAATCTATATATAGTTTTGGATTTTTCATTCATTAAGTGTGCAACTTTGGAGAAAAACCCTAGTCTGACTTTTACACTATGTTTAGGGTTTCAAACCCTCTTTTCTTTCATGTTCAATTGAAGATAAGTTCTTCCTTTAATCATTCAATATGTCTATGTGTTGTTTGATTAATTGTTTGTCTTTTCTTTACATTAACATGCTAGCTTAGGTTTTTTTAGTGTTTGCTTAGATCTAATGAAACCTTAATTATTGATTGTTGATTTGTTATTGGTTAATTTGGGTGATTGACTCATGTTAGGCTTAAGAAAACTAGATGATCTCCTATACGGTAACAAGCTTGAATGTCTTAAGAAACGTAATCGGATGTGTACTACGTTTTTATTGGTTATGTTTAATGCATAAGTGACTATTAAGGAGGCCATGATAGGATACTAAACGTGTCGTCATAGGAAAAGATAGAAGCTTATAGAGTTGGGAAAGGACGTACACGCCCCCACGACTGGTATTAAGGAATATAACCCTTCATCCAAACAATTGTAGCAAATCAATTAATTAATAAGAGATAGCTAGGGAGTATTGAAATCTAAGTAAACACATTTTCTTATTATAAGAAGTTTACCACGTTTACTTTTCTTGTTATTTTATTTTATTTGTTTAAGTAGTAATTTTGGGTTAGTTAACTAGCAACTAATTCCGCCCACTCTTCCAATACCCGAGATTTTAATTTGCTTTCATAAAAACATAAAAAAATACAAAAAGAATTATCCCTCACCTTTAGACCTAGTTAACTTAGCTTTCAATCCTAACGACACTATTCCCCTAGAGAACGATCAATCATCCGGTACTTGCCACTCACTATACTACATCGGTCAGGTACACTGCCTGATGGGGATTGCAAGCTTCTCAAGATCACTTGAGAAGTAAAAGCTTTTGCAAGGTTGCAAAACCACGCATCAATAAATGTGTTGGTTTGGTTACATTATATCTTTAACATGTCAAGCTAGTTAAGCCAGAAGATTTTACAAAAAGGGATACAAGTCCAATGGGTCTAACGTGGTGAAAGTCATAATCAGTTTTGGTTTGGTTCATCAGTATTGGTTTTATGCCCATCAATTTTTCTTTTTATATAAAATCACTTTTTTTAGTCTTACATTAATAAAATGATTAATGATGTGTTGTGAGACAAAAATTAGAGCATTTAGCTCAATTTTAACACTAAAAATCTAAGCTGGACATTTCATCAAACACCTTGTGTGCAAAAAATATGAGTAAAACACTATATTTAACATGTGATATCTTACTCATATAACATCGGACTTGAGTGATTCAAAAACCTGTGTAAAAAGTGAACAAAAATCTATAACTTTCATGTTTTAAGTTTTTCACAATTCGACATTTATAAGGGTAAAAAGTAGGGCCGAAAATCCCAAAAATATAAGAAAAGCAAGAACCATTTGATAAATAAATAAATCGAAATATTTAACAAGATTTATACCAAATTAAAGAGGATTAAATGTTAAAAATTATGGTGAAATCGGTTTTTTTTTAAAAGTCTTTTCATTTTAAAGTTATTTACGTTTGAAATTTGGGGTGAAATTAAAGAAAAACGGGTCACATGACCAAAATACACTCTAACCGAAAATATTAAAGGAAAAAGGGAGGGAGTGGGTGGGGGGCATGTGGCACTAGCTTATTGGCTTTCTAAACTTTTTAAAGTTTGTCCCTTTTCAAGGGATCGCATCTCATAACAAATATCATAGGTAGTTAGACGTTAGTACAAAATTCGAGATGGATTCTGGAAACTATTCAGACTTACGTTGGAATGAGGTTTTGCGGAAGTCTTATGAATTCTGGACTAAGTAAATGTATCTGTAGCTATCTGGTAAGATAGAAAGCACCGTTAATTTCACAGCGAGAGGGGGTTTCTGTGGTCAACCTCGCGTGTGATAGTAAGTACTAGAGAGAGAAAGTATGTATATGAGTTCTAGTGAGAGAGAGTTGTACCATTAGGAGTGTTTAATGTACTCCTGTTTATAGGAGAGTACCTTTGTTGTTATCTGGAGATCACGAATCGCGGTACACTCTATGGACCGATGGGTAATAGAGTGGTTACCTTGGAATCATGCACGTTGACTGCGTTATGCCTTGGGAGTGTCACACTTGGTTGGCAAGTTGCAGACTTTTCATATTTAGGCATGCATATGTTTATCTTGTCATCCCAGATTATATTCCTTACTCCTTTTAGGATGGATTGTGATCCAGATCCTTAGGCTAGTATGGATTTCTTAGTTTACCGCATTTCATCTCCGTGTTGCATTTGTCCGCGAGCTATTGGTTACCCGCACCTGTTTAGGTGCAGCAGAACCATCTCTTGTGAGTCCAGAATTTTGTGCGATCCAAAGTATGATAGTATCCGCCCTTAAGCGTGATGTGTCTAAACTCTTTAAGTCCAGGGATATTATACGTAATCAGTCCCCTCAGTCTAGTATGATTACCGGTATAAGTTAAGCATGCTAGACTTGATCATCCATGTTCTGCGGTTCGTCTATCCACGTTCCCTATTTGTAACTAGACCTTCCACTGTCTTCCGCCTAATTCCATACAATTGTCTCTTGGTATTTACGAACCGTTCCTAGCCACGCATTTTCTGACAAACACGATGTTTAGGCGGTTGACTGTTCGGTTGATGCCACCATCGCTACCATTCATCTGTTTTAATCAGAGCAATTCATTAGGCATCCGGGGACCTAGCAAAATCTCATCCTTTCGATAATTTTTATAGGGTTTTGTGTTTACATGGGTATAAATACCCCTACGTTGTCTTCATTTGCAATTTTCACACACTTTATTCACATAGTATCGCTTTAAAGAATTTAGTCATTCTTCCGATCAACTTTCCGTCACCAGCTCGTTCCTGCCTTAGTTTCAAGTTTGACTTTTCCACTCATGGTTCTTCCTTTCATTACTAGATGGCTAAGGAAACTATTCCTACTGTGACTTCTGTCTTGACCTAGAAGGAGTTAGTTAGTTTTGTTAGGACATATAGTATTCCGGCTAACCTAGACCTTGAACTACCTGGCCCAATGATATCCTTAGGGATGCCTTCCGATCAACTTTACGTCACCACCCCGTTCCTGTCTTAGTTTCAAGTTTGACTTTTTCACTCCTGCTTCTTCCTTTCATTACCAGATGGCTAAGGAAACTATTCCTACCATGACTTATGTCTTGACCTAGGAGGAGTTAGATAGTTTTTGTAGGACATATAGTATTCCGGCTAACCTAGAGCCTAAACTACCTGGCCCAATGATACCATTAGGGATGCCTCCAAAGGAAAAATTGATGTATATACTCATTTCATAGAATTTGCCAACCATAGGATACACCCCCCCCCTTTTCTAGATTTCTTCTCAGTGTTTTAAAATACTTTCAAATTCATCTATCCTAACTATTGGTGTTAGCCGCGGCTAAGGTTAATCATTTTGAGATTTTGTGTCGCGTCTACGGTGTCTTTTGTTTTGGAAATTTTATTGCGCCAGACTGAATAATGGATTGTTTACTTTAGAGTGGAGAAGGGGACCTAAGTCTTTAGTTATTGCATGCTGCTACACAACATCCTTAAATTCTTTAAAGAGGTAAAGGGATCACTTTTTTTGGGTGAAGTCTTCAATTTTTCCTATTTCTGTCCCTTGGTATGAAGGGGAAACCATAGATCGTATTTGAGAATCGTCAAACTCAGGTTAGTAGCTATAGAGTTTTTATAACGTCTTTGACTAAAATTACATTTGTTAAGTTTATTTTGTGCTTAGATTGTCATTTTCTTAGGAACCCTTGTTTACGAACGCGCCTTCGAACTAGGATCTTCTTTAAACGTCATTTAAATGTCACGATATGCTCATGTCTTTCTATATTATTAGAGTCACTAACACTTATAAACTTAGGTCATTTGATATTTCACAACTTTTACGTTCAACCGTTAAACTTATTATCGCGTTTATACTTTTACGTTTAACACTATACCTATTACACCCCCAAAATATTGTAGCGGAAAATAATTGGGGAATGATTTCATAGAACAAAGTCACAAGTTACATCGAATGACCTCTATATGAGTCATTTTGGAAATACACGTTCGATTAAAGAAACAAAGTTTCACAAAGATATAACCCAAGAGTTTACAAAATATTAAGAAGATTTTGGTGCACAATTGAACGCAAAGTTATGCAATAAGTATTCGTCATGATGAAACTACAAAATGTGTTACTAGTGAGATGCTCCATGCAATCAAAGTTAATGCAATTAAAGACCTGATAAATACATGCTAAAATGGTTAACATAAAGTTGGTGAGTTCATAGGTTTAACGTTGAGTAAAAGTAGTATGGACCACAAGATTTTTGTGACTCTTGCTTCACTCACAGTATCATGAAAAGATTTAGTGACTTTTAATGAATGCAATATCAGGAAAAGTATTGAAATTGCACTAAGCTCATGAAACCGAAGCCTTAAGTGTACGTTGTTCAGTTTGTTTGTTGCCCTGGTAGGTGCTTTGCCAAACACATTGAGTTCCTCAAATGAAATGCACCCGGTTGACATGGTAATTCAACACCTGGGCGGGGGGTTCAACCTAATAGATCTGTTCATAACATTTATACTTACTACGTAATTAATGGTTCATGATAGTGGGGGACCTCTTGGCAAATATGGTAACTTGGTGCCAATCCGTAAAGTTTAAATACTTGTATCTATAAGTAAAACAAGCAATGTATTTAAGTAAACGAGCATGTATTCTCACCTCAAAGTAATTCGAAACGAGTTTTAATAAGTACATTTGGGGCTATAAAACTCGCATCAATCAAGTGGTGAATATGGCAAAAATAACCTAAGTTCAATGAGCAATATATCCTAACCGCGACCTAAATAAATAAGTCGTCTTAGGAATGATACGATATGTACTATATGTGTTAGGAATTATTGAATTCTGCTGAAGAATACTGCTGACAGGATCCTGTTGAAGCTTTAGTGGTTTCTGCTGATAGGGTGTTCCTGCGGATATCCGGTTTATGCTGATTTAGTTCATCCGTAGTAATGAAATAGAACGGATATGCTTTGTTTATTTTAAGACAAGATATATAGAATATCTTTTATAGTTTTATGATTATTCGTTTCTTGTAAGAAGGTTTAGGGTTTCTTGAAGTATGAAAGGAACCTACGGTCAATGCATTATGTACGAACTCACATTACAATCAATAGTGATTAATAGAAGATCCATAGAGGATCAAAGTGTTCTAGTTATTTGTTCTTGTTCTTTTATTTGATTTTCCGCTTAGAATACAGGTTATACAGAGATTCTCTTATAGTGTGTTGTTGATTTCATTGGCATACTATCGATCCACACAGGCTCAAAGATCTATCAAGGTCTGAGTTTCAACAATTGGTATCACAGCCAGGGGCTCTGGATATCTAGGGATCTACAAGGTTTTCATTGTCAATAAAGAGCAGTTTTGAAGAAGGAGCAGATCTGGTATGTATGGTGAAAGAAAGCTGTTTGGTTAAAAGAAAGCAGATTTGATTATTAAGAGCAGATCGATTATTCCTGCTGCTGTACAAGAGTTATGTTTGACAACAAAGATTGAATACGGTAATCACATACTTGATATATTTGTTTTTATTAATAGCAGCCGACAAACCTCGTACTACAATAATTCTGGTAAATGACTGGTATTAATTATGTCTCACATGGGTCGATGCTACTGCTGTTGTCAATTTGAAGTATTTTATTTCAAAAATACGTATATTGATAACAGTAATTGATTGTGGGGCTGAATTAATTAATTAGTCGAATCGTGCAATTGGAATTGTGTGGGACTGCATTGATTTTTTTTCATTGGCGTATTGAATGAAGCAGATTCGAAAAAGATACCTCGTACTCCTTGCCTTATTAATTGGTCAATAATGGGATGTTGATTTTGATTTTATGATTCAAGGTGTCGCTTCTTCATTAATACCACGGTAACATAAAGGCGACAAAGGATTTTTTTTGTAATCCTCGTATTAATTGATTGATGATTTTTCAATGTAAGTCAGTTATGGTTATTGTCGTTTACAGCATAGATCTAATTTGTCATTGGATGAGATTTGTATCATGGGTCGGTGAAGCAATTTATTTGGTTTGCTTTTCATTGTTTTGATTCGAGAATGGAGCCTACAAGTTCGTATCTATTTGGTCAATATATTACTCAGTGATTGGTCTCACGTGGGTTTGAAAAAGACTCACAAGATTGGTTTCTGCTGTTATATCTTGGTTCTGCTGCTACACGTTTGTGCTAATAAACAGAGACCTAGACCTATGTGGAAAAATGTTAATGAGATTCCCTCATTTGTTCCATAAGCAACACATAACACCAGAAGATCCATTCCTTCTGACAAATCAGTTTCTGCTGATAAGTCTGATTCTGCTGGTAAGCCGGTTCCTGCTGGTAGACCTTTTTCTACTGGTAGAAACAGGCATGTTGCTAGACCATTTTACAGACCTACTAGTTCTTACTTTCCTAATGGTTTTTGGCCTAGTGTTTATGACCCAATGTATATGGGGGGCATACTGGGATACTACTGTTAAGCCCTCAGCAGGTTGTTCTTGGAGAAAACATAGACCATCTACACACAGGGGAATCAAGAACAATGGTGTATCTCATACTTCTACATGGCCTCACTCTTATGATCCACAAGGCAGGCTCAAGTCATTCATGACTTGAGTCTCCTTATGATAATAACATTTTTGTATACTTTTTATTATTATTGTAGGATCATCCTCTTATGAGTAAAGATGTAGGTGATATGGTTACGGATAACGAAGACCCGAAACGAGATGACTTGGTACTTACTAGTTGAAACGAAGTGTTTGGGGGTTCAATGGCTCGTTGTGTGTGTTTGGTATCCTGGATTGCAACTCTTACAACTGCTACGCAATAAATATGGTCATATTTATGATCATCTTTATTTTTAAGACTTTTGAGTTTCTTGTAACCAACAAACATGATCATTTTTGCTATTTAATATCATTTTCTTGTAACTTTTGAAGAACAACATGAATAAACAAGAAGTTTAATCCTTTCCTTTGAATTATAGCTCATAATTCCACTTTAATAATTGTTTAGGACGCGTTTCCTACTCGTGATTCGATTGTAAATCAATAGGTCTTGATTTGCTTTCACCCGGTTGTCAAACTACAGGTCTAGTTTGATAAATCTCTACCCGTGTTCTTGTTTTCCGCTGCAATTACGTATCATTTGTGGTATCAGAGCCACGTTTGATTCTTCATTCTTACAAAAAAAATGATGAATTTTGATGATCCTGATTTTCTTACCAACCTTCGGGAGGCCTTGAGAAATGTCCAAGAGGAAGGTCGTAGGCAAGAAAGACGGGGTGAAGCTAGGGTTGTGGATGAATTCAAAATAACCGAACTTCCTGAGTTCGTTTGGGGGAACAGATCCTGAAGCATATTTGGAATGGGAGCGCAAAATTGATCGAATGTTTGATTTCAAGGAACTTGATGACGAAAAGCGATGCAAGTATGCACTTCTGAAATTGGGGCGAGGGGCTTCGTTGTGGTTTCAGGGGCTGAAAACCAAAAGGGTTCGTGCTGGAAAAGAGAGGATTGCATCTTGGGAATCTTTGAAACGTAAACTCCGAAAAAGGTTTTTACCAACAACCCATAGAATATCTACCTATCGTAAAATTGCTGACTTTAAACAAGGGAAGTTAAGTGTGGGCGAATATATTGACGAATTTGAGAATTTGTCATTGATGGGGGAAATAGAGGAAATAGAGGAACAGAAAATGTCGCGGTTTTTGCGCGGTTTGAACTATAATATTGCTAATTCTGTTGAACTATACCCATATTCTGATTTTGATACACTTTGTGGGTTGTGTTTGAAACTGGAATCCCAAGGTAAGATGAAATATGGGGGTGGGTCGAGTGCGGATTATGCAAAAACCAAGACTTGGTCTAAACCCGATTCTTCTCCTAAGCCTACTGAATCTTTTAGCAATCCGTTTGGCTCCCCTAGTACCGGAGGCTCTAGTAATTCCCCTATTGCTAAAAAATGACTGGTTCAACTAAGGAAACAAGTTTGTCCAAGGTTCGATGTTTTAAGTGCCAAGGGTTTGGGCATTATCAAAATGCATGTCCAAACAAACGGGTTGTAACTTTAAGGGAAGCCATTGAATATCGTGAGGATTTGTTTGAGGAGGAGGAAAGGTTGGGTGATACCTTTGGGTTTGGTGATGGCAACGAGGAGGAGGAGGAGAGTTATGAGGCTCCAATCTATGACACGGCGTTGGTTCTTAGAACTTTACAGACCCAAGTTGTTTCTACTGATTCTGATCAACGAGACCAATTATTTCACACCAAATGTCAAGTCAAAGACAAGTGGTGTAGTTTGATTATTGATGGGGGGAGTTGTACTAATGTAGCTTCTAGTGAATTGGTGTCAAAATTGGGTTTAACCACTACGGCTCATCCTAGACCTTATGCGCTTCATTGGCTTGATGATGCTAATAGTGTGAAGGTTTCAAAACAGGTACGGATCAGGTTGACAATGGGCTCTTATGTTGATGAAATTTTATGTGATGTTATTCCTATGGATGCTTTTCATATTTTGTTAGGGCGTCCTTGGCAATTTGATAGGGATGTGTCACACAAAGGAAGGAGCAATGAGTATGAATTGAAAGATAAAAGTAAAAGAATTGTGTTGAAGCCAATGTCATCACAAGCGGTTCGAGCTATGAGTACTAAAGCAAAGAAGAAGCCGAATCATACTATGCTGGTTAGTGAACGGGAGGTTGAACAAGTTCGTGGTCGTGGAGAAATGGTGTTTTTACTCATAGCTAAGGAAAATTCAGCAACGGGTCATATTTTAAATGAAGATGGTCCCATTGCAGATTTGCTTTCGAAGTATCAAGACGTGTTTCCTGATGACGTACCACCAGGTTTGCCTCCTATTCGTGGTATTGAACACCAAATTGATCTTATTCCAGGTACTCCATTGCCTAATAAGGCTGCCTATCGTTGTAATCCGGAAGAAACTAAAGAACTACAAAGGCAAATTGATGAATTAGTCAGTAAGGGATATGTTCATGAAAGCTTAAGTCCGTGTGCAGTACCCGTTTAACTTGTACCTAAGAAAGATGGAACATGGCGGATGTGTATTGATAGTAGGGCTGTGAATAACATTACCATTAAGTATCGTTTCCCAATTCCGAGACTTGATGATATGTTGGATGAACTTCATGGTTTGGTGGTGTTCTCAAAGATTGATTTACGAAGTGGTTATCACCAAATTCGGATGCGTGAAGGTGATGAATGGAAAACAGCTTTTAAGATGAAACATGGGTTGTATGAGTGGACCGTTATGCCATTTGGTCTCACAAATGCTCCTAGTACGTTTATGAGCTGATAAACGAAGTGCTTAAACCATTTTTGGGCAGATTTGCGGTAGTTTATCTCGATGACATATTGGTGTATAGTAAAAGCGAAGAGGAACACTTGTTACATTTGAGGCATTTGTTTGAAACTCTTAGAGCTCAAAAACTCTATGGGAAACAGGAGAAATGCTCATTCTTTGTTGATAGTGTGATGTTTTTGGGTTATGTGGTTTCGAAGTGTCCGTGGATCAGTCCAAAATTAAAGCTATCAAAACTTGGCCTATCCCTACAATAGTAAATGAGGTGCGTTCTTTTCATGGTCTTGCCTCGTTTTATAGGCGTTTTATACGTGATTTCAGCACTATTACTAGTCCCATTACCTGTTGTTTGAAGAAAGGGGTGTTTGTGTGGAGTGAAGACGCTCAAAAGGCGTTTGAATTGATTAAAGAACGTTTTTGTACTGCACCTACTTTGGCATTACCTGATTTTTCTCAATGTTTTTGTGATGCTAGTGGTGTGGGTATTGGTGCGGTTTTGATCCAGGGTAAACGTCCCATAACTTATTTTTCGGAGAAGTTGGGTGGTGCTCGATTGAATTATTGCACTTATGACAAGGAATTTTATGCCATTGTTAGAGCTCTTGATCATTGGAGTCACTATTTACGTCTGAGTCATTTTATTTTGCATTCGGATCATGAGTCTTTAAAGTACATTAATGGGCAGCAAAAGTTGAGTCCAAGACATGCTAAATGGGTTTAATTTTTGCAATCCTTTCACTTTTCTTCAAAGTATAAGGATGGTAAGAGTAACGTGGTGGCCGATGCACTATCCCGTAGGTATACTCTACTTGCTACTCTTGATGTTCGTCTGTTGGGTTTTGAAACATAGAAGGATTATTATGGTGATGATGTGGATTTCGGGGTCACCTTTGATAAATGCAAGCTGGTGCGTCTGGAGAATACATGATACAAGATGGGTTTCTTTTTAAGCGTAACCGCCTTTGTATTCCCAAACACTCGGTTCGTGAATTACTAGTACGAGAGGCTCATGGTGGAGGATTGGCTGGGCATTTTGGTATATCTAAAACTTTGGAGGTGATGAAGGAACATTTTTTTTGCCTAAGATGTTTGGGGATGTGACCAACATTGTGGGAAAGTATGTGACATGTCGCGTGGCCAAAAGCTCGTTCAAGCCTGGTTTGTACTCACTATTACCGGTTCCGTTCTGCCCTTGGGAAGACGTGTCTATGGATTTTATAGTAGCTTTGCCTCGCACTTAAAGGGGTACCGATGCTATCATGGTGGTGGTAGATCGATTTTCTAAAATGGCTCATTTTTGCTTGTCACAAGGCCGACAATGCTTGCCATGTGGCTGATTTGTATTTTCGGGAAATTGTTCATTTACATGGGATTCCCAAGACCATAGTTTCGGATCGAGATTCCAAATTCTTAAGCTATTTTTGGAATACTTTATGGAGAAAGGTGGGCACGAAGTTGCTGTTTAGCACCTCACATCATCCTCAAACGGATGGTCAAACCGAAGTTACTAACCGAACGTTGGGAACATTGTTGCGAGGGCTGGTTAGCAAGACGCAAAAGGATTGGGACGTCAAGCTTGCTCATGCCGAGTTTGCTTACAATCGCTCGCCTACATATGCTACGGGTCATTCTCCATTCGAGGTTGTGTATGGAGTTAACCCATTTGTGCCATTAGACCTCATACCATTGCCTAAAGATGAGCTGGTTCACCAAGACGCGGAAACCAAGTTGAAATCCATGATGAAGTTGCATCAACAAGTGCATGATCGTATTGAAGCCATTAATGCAACTTATCAAAAGAAATCAAACAAAAATCGGCAGCCCAGGGTGTTTGTTGAAGGGGATTTAGTATGGGTTCATTTGAGGAAAGAGCGGTTTCCAAGTAAACGCAAGAACAAACTTATGCCTCGAGCCGAGGGACATTACAAGGTGGTTGCACAGGTGAATGACAACGCCTACAAGATCGAACTTCCAGGAGATTATGGAGTGCATGCTACCTTCAATGTGGGGGATCTCACACCATATCTTGACGATGATGGCCTTGCTAAATTGAGGTCAATTCCATTTAAAGGGGGAGGGGATGATACGGTTACGGATAACGAAGACCCGATACGAGCTGACTTGGTACTTACTAGTCGAAACGAAGTGTTTGGGGGTTCAATGGCTCGTTGTGTGTGTTTGGTATCCTGGATTGCAACTCCTACAACTGCTACGCAATAAATATGGTCATATTTATGATCATCTTTATTTTTAAGACTTTTGAGTTTCTTGTAACCTACAAACATGATCATTTTTGCTATTTATGATCATTTTCCTGTAACTTTTGAAGAACAACATGCATAAACAAGAAGGTTAATCATTTCCTTTGAATTATAGCTCATAATTCCACTTTAATCATTGTTTAGGACGCGTTTCCTACTCGTGATTCGAGTGTAAATCAATAGGTCTTGATTTGCTTTCACCCGGTTGTCAAACTACAGGTCTAGTTTGATAAATCTCTACCCGTGTTCTTGTTTTCCGCTGCAATTACGTATCAGTAGGTATAGTAGATAGTGGTTGTTCTAGAAGCATGTCTGGGAACAAAGATAGGTTGCATGATTTTGTGCCAATTACTGGAGGCACAGTACAATTTGGAGGAGGAAATGGGAAAATTACAGGGAAAGGAACCATAAGGACCTCTAAGCTGGACTTTGAAAATGTCTACTATGTGCAGGAGCTACAAAACTTCAATTTGTTCTCAGTTTCACAAATTTGTGACACAAAGAACAATGTTCTCTTCACTGAGAAGGACTGTTTTGTGCTTTCAAAGGACTTCAAGCTATCTGATGACAGTCAGATTTTGCTAAAAGTTCCAAGGAGTCACAATCTCTACACTTTCAATTTGAATGATGTCCAGACTGAAGGAGATCTAGCTTGTTTAGTGGCCAAAGCATCCTTGGATGAGTCTACCAAATGGCACAGAAGGATGGCACATGTAAACTTTAAGACCATCAACAAGTTAGCCAAACATGGATTGGTCGATGGACTTCCTACCAAAGTCTTCACCAATGAGCACAATTGTGTTGCCTGCAACAAAGGAAAGAAACACAAAGCATCATACAAAGCCATTACTGCAGTGAGCACAATTTCAGAACCTCTTCAGTTGTTACACATGGATCTTTTTGGTCCCACTTCCATCAGAAGTATTGATCATAAGTACTTCTGCCTGGTGGTCACTGATCACTATAGCAGGTTTTGTTGGGTATTCTTTTTGGGAACTAAAGATGAAACTTTTCAAACTCTTAAAGAATTTATAACCTTGTTGAAAACCAGCTAAACAAAAAGGTTAAAAGTATTAGGTGTGACAATGGGACAGAATTCAAACATGCTAAATTAATTGAAATCTGTGGATCTAAGGGTATAAAAAGGGACTACAGCAATGCCAGGACCCCACAACAAAATAGGGTGGCTGAAAAGAAGAATAGAACCCTCATAGAGGCAGTGATGAGGTGAAAAGTGTACCCATTTTAGGGGTTCATTTAAGCCCTAATTCGAGTTAATATGATCAAATATTGCCCTAAATCGTTCCTTTTGTCATTTTAGGTACTTTTGAGAAGAATTCTGGAAAACACACTATTTTGGACGTTTTTGGAGCATAAAGTGAAGAAAATGACAAAGTCTCAAAAGAATTCTGGAAATCCTTCCTGACGGCGTCAGAGTCACAAGGTGACGCCGTCAGCCAACTGATCGTGGTAGAATTAAGCGGTGAAGCTTAAACACGAGTCGTAGTCCCAACGAGGGTTGAACTGATCCAGTCAAGTAAGTCATGAGTTATGTGAAGTGAATGAGTTTAAAAGATGAGTTTGTTTTGTTTACACTATGAGAAAACTTTTAAAACTTAAGAACACTAAGGTAAAAGAAAACGTGTTTAAAAGAGATAGAATTAACATGTAAAGAAAACATAAACTAGATTAAACTAAGGTAAATGAAATTGAAATTATAAATGATAAAAGAAATTAATAAGGAAAATGTTTTTGGAGTTTTGTATTTGATTAACGAAAAGAAAAGTTTAACTAAAATAACTATTGATTATAAACGTAGTTTAAGAAGTTTACGAAAATAAAACTAAGTATAACAAAGCTTAAAAGAATAAAGTTCAAAAAGGTTTTTATAAAATTTTGCAAGAGTTCCGTTTGGAAGTGAACGAAACAAGACCTCACTTGTTAAGACAATCAGATAATAAGTTGCCTAGCTCGGCGTAGAAGTTAAATGATATTTGCAAAATCCAAATTCAAACCATACTCGCAATTGTTAAAACTGAAATTCGCTAGACCAAAGTATATGATACTCGCAATCTTTTGAATCTTACTCGCAATTAGAGACCTTATACTCGCAACAAGAAAACTAAAATTACCATACTCGCAATTCGAATTTTGATACTCACAACTTTAAAACAATACTCGCAAAACAAAAGGTCTCTTACTCGCAATTCAATTGAAATCCAAACTCGCAAAAACAAAAGTCATACTCGCAAAGAAAACATGATCATACTCGCAAAAACTTGGACATACTCGCTAAAAAGAAAACTAGATACTCGCTAACATGAAATCAATACTCGCAATTTATGTTGCCAAGATGAAACTCGCAACAAAGTATTAGCTTACTCGTTAAAATAAATCGATACTCGCTAAGAAAAGGGATGATACTCGCAATTGACAAACCAAACTCGCAAGGATTTCTAGGTCATACTCGCAAAACCAAAAGACCAAAAGTTATACTCGCTAAACCCTAGGTTTTATACTCGCAAAACATAAATATGAATCTGTGACAAATTTTTGACGTGAACAAGAGATTGAAAACTAATAAAAACTTATAAAAACTCTTTTAGAAAATTAATTTTAATGACAAATAAGCTTATGTATAAGCCAAATAAGCCACGAACCAATTACAAGCCCTAACCCATATATATATATATATATTTTTTTTATCTTTTTCCAAAATGAAACATGCAAATGTGATGAGTATTTATAAAAGCTTTAGTAAAGATTTACAATAACAAGAATAAAATCAAAAGATGTAAAGACTTTGAAGAAAGATTAAGATGAAGATGACAATAAGCTAAAGAAAATAAGACATGAAAAATAAAACTTGCATTAAGAAAATAAAACTTACACTAAGACTCAAAAATAAAACTAAAGACTAGCTTCCAAATGAAGCCACCCATGGGGTATTTATCATGCTAGGGGGAGTCCAAGTTTGCCTTCGTGTACATTTTGCCCCCTAGACTTTTACATCTCATGAAAACAACACATAAACTACATTACAAGACTACTAAACGTTTCAAATACTAAATGTAACTACTTGTAACTTTGAGGCTTCGTGTTGACGTGTTCTCTAAAAGTCTTCAAAGAATAAAAAGGATCACTTGCTCAAACTTGGACGGTTTTTCTTGTAGATATCTTTGAATATTGATTAAGTGTCTCTTTTATTTTCTTGAGCTTCTAAAGAATAATTTTGTCGTCACGGGCTTTTCTTAGGCAAATTTCATCATTGGCTTGTCTTTAAGACTCTCTTCCACATCTCGTGCTCGTTCTAGGCTTTTTGGTTGATTTTTATGTTGTTTTTGCAATATCCTTTCCTGCACAGTCACAAACACAAAAGCACGATATCTTTGGCGTTTAACGTTAGTTTTTGGTCTTATAGAGCCTGAAAATGGTGAATAAAAGGTATGTGAATAAGCACATACCAAAATCCCCCCAGAATAAGGTATTGCGTGTCCTCACGCAATGTAATCACGTCACGCCTTAAAGATAAATAATTTCACACCTCCCTTTACTAACTTTGAAAAGTAGCAAAACGTTCAAAAGAGATACGAAATCATTTATTCCCTAAAACGCCCCGGTTTTCCATTTTTGACTATGTACATCATATATCACACTACTTCAGCTTATGACGGTGTGCTTGACTTTCATTATCTTTCAATAACGATTAAGGGTCATAGAGTAAGAACACGATTCATAGAAAAGTGTCCGATTGGATAAAATTCATCGTCCCTAATTTTTCACAAGCCCCCAAACTAAGCGTAAAAATGGATCATTGTTTAATTACAAGTTAGATGCTAACGCTACCCATGGAAGTTACTCGTGTACCTCTTGCTCCCATTTTCCTATTTTTGTATCTCATTATTTTATTTTTGTGAGAGAAATGAATTTCTTCATAAGCATCTCGTTTCATAGTTTTTAGTCCGATAAAGATTCCAAATCAAGACACTAAGTAGTTATCGATCTTCTCTTAAGAAGGTTTGCTCAAGAAATGTTGTCCACATCAAGGATATAGGATACATACAAAGACTTTGGAATACATCAAAATAGACATAAGTTGGAGAGTACCTTCACGTGCACCTTATGCGCCCGATCTAGGGTCATTCGCATGCACCTCACGTGCTACCAACTTTAGTCTTAACACTTAAACTCATAATCCATAAATCTTCAACATACATCCCTTTTTTTTTTATTTTTTTTTTAACTTTTTCTTGCTTCTGCTTGCCTTAGTAACTTTTCAACTCCGAACCTTCACGGTTTCAATCCAAGACCTACCGCCAACTGCTAGGGTTAGAATGTAGGATCCAAGGCCCGATCTCAATCCGAAGTCTCAAAGCAGTTTAGCTCTTATGAATACCGGGCTTTAGGGTAGCTCCGAAACCACATGCGTACTACGCAATACAACGAAATACAATACAATACAACTCAACTGGCGTGTATCCTTGATGTGTACCCAATTTTTCAAGCAAAGATTCTCTCAAGAAGATAAAGAACTACTCATCGGCTAAACCTAATATCTTTAATTATTTTGCACAGATATGGGGTGAAGCAATTTTGTGGGAACAAAAAGACATGAGTACCTTCGATGAGCTTTAAAGAGATCCAACTACTCTATGCTTAGCATCTAACTTCTAAAGAAACTTAATCATTTCACGTTCTCCGCATTTTTAAAATCTCAAATAATGAGATCCGCGAATGCTTAGCCGATAATCAAGCCACGCATATATAAAGTCAAGTACGGGAGCCGACAAAAGAGTAGCTCCTTGTGTACAAAACTAGCACAAGCTTTTGTGATCATCATTGGTTAAGGGAACAAGCTAGGGCTCAACATGCCCGGATCAAGTCAAAATTTTTATTCTCACTCTTACCTAGTAGGAAAGTCAAACGCGGTGTCAAAACTTTTATTCTATTTTTTTTTGCATAATTTTTAATTTTTTCTCATTTTTTCTTTGGTATTTTTCAAAATTTTTCAATTTTTTGTGGTTTTTGAGGAAAAACGGGGTTGCGTAAGCAATGGTGAAAGTGCTAGGTCAATCAAATCGAAGATTCACCCCCCCCAGACTAAAGATAAACATTGTCCTCAATGTTTAAAAAGGTAAGGGTAATCCTAACAATAAATCTAAGGCCGTTTATTAAGTATGCCAAAGATACCATTAGTCGATAAGATTTTGGATATTTTGATTTCCAAGCAAGCATCAATACATGGGACTCGAGTGGAGATGAGACGAACCACGAGCACGAGAGTCATCATGAATTGGGGAAATCTGCACAAATACAAACAACCAAGCAAACACAAGATTGGAAGAGGTCGCCCTCCTCGCGTTACTTATTAGAAACTAGAAAGCATAGATGGATAAGCATGGGGTGCCTCCCACGAAGCGCTTTTTTTTTGGTCACCGAGTCACTTAGCTTGACTCGATCCCCGCATTAGTTGTCCTTGGGAAAAGTCTGGAGATCCGGGATAACCAAAGATGGTATGTCCCCTCCAAAGTAATGCTTTAAACGATGGCCGTTTACCTTGAAATTTGGCCCATTTTGTTGAGAAAGTTCAATTGTGCCATATGGAAAAACTTGGGCAACGGTAAACGGTCTAGACCAACGGGACTTAAGTTTCCTAGAAAATATTTTTAACCTTGAGTTAAAAAGCAAAACTTGATCACCGACATTAAAAACACGATTTTTGATTTTTGAATCATGAATCCGTTTGGTTTTCTCCTTATAAATCAAAGAATTTTCATATGCTTGACACGGAGTTCATTCAATTCATTCAACTGGATTTTTCGGTGATCACCCGCGGTTTTCAAATCAAAATTCACATGTTTTAAGGCCCGGTAGGCGCGATGCTCTAGCTCGATCGGAAGATNGTAAACGGTCTAGACCAACGGGACTTAAGTTTCCTAGAAAATATTTTTAACCTTGAGTTAAAAAGCAAAACTTGATCACCGACATTAAAAACACGATTTTTGATTTTTGAATCATGAATCCGTTTGGTTTTCTCCTTATAAATCAAAGAATTTTCATATGCTTGACACGGAGTTCATTCAATTCATTCAACTGGATTTTTCGGTGATCACCCGCGGTTTTCAAATCAAAATTCACATGTTTTAAGGCCCGGTAGGCGCGATGCTCTAGCTCGATCGGAAGATGGCATGTCTTTCCGTACACAAGCTTGTAAGGGGTACAACCAATTGGTGTTTTATAAGTTGTGCGGAAGGCCCAAAGTGCATCATCTAACTTGTCCGACCAAGAAGAACGATTCTCACCCACTGTTCTTTCCAAAATTCTTTTTAAACCACGATTCGACACCTCGACTTGACCACTAGTCTGAGGATGGTAAGCGGTACTGAGTCGATGGGTAACACCATATTTTGACATAACTTTTGAAAACTGGTCATTACAAAAATGAGTTCCACGGTCACTGATGATAGCTCGAGGTGTACCGAATCTGGCAAACAAACTTTTCAAAAATTTTACAACCACTCGGGCGTCATTAGTTGGAAGAGCTTTGGCTTCGACAAATTTTGAAAAATAATCGACTGCCACGAGGATGTATTTGTTTCCTTTTGAAGATGGAAATGGTCCCATGAAATCGATCCCCCACACGTCAAAGATTTCGCAAACTTGGATGGCGTTTTGAGGCATCTCATCCCGCTGCGAAATTTTTCCTTGTCGTTGGCACGCGTCACAAGACTTCACAAGGTCCTGTGCATCGCGATAGATCGAAGGCCAGAAAAAACCAGAGTCAAAAACTTTTTTACCAGTAAGATTGGCACCATGATGTCCCCCTGTGGGGCCATTGTGGCATGCCATTAAAATAGCTTCGGCCTCTTTTCCATGGACACATCTCCGAATGATTTGGTCGGCACAAACACGGAACAAATAAGGGTCTTCCCAAAAATAATGTTTAACATCTTTGAAAAATTTCTTTTTGTCCTGGGTTGACATTCCTTTTCTGTAAAATTCCCCGCGTGGTAGTTTGCAAAATCGGCAAACCAAGGGGTACTAGAATCACAAAGTGACACGCTCCCAAGGGCCTCGAGAGGAAATGAGTCATTGATATCCTTTTTCTCGAGCATACCTTGGTGAGGATTTTCAAGATGGGACAAATGGTCAGTGGCTAGGTTTTCTGCTCCTTTTTTGTCGCGAATCTCTACATTAAACTCTTGGAGCAAAAGAACCCATTGCATTAATCTAGACTTGGCATCTTGTTTGGTCATAAGATATTTTAAGGCTGAATGGTCCGTATACACTATGCATTTCTTTAAAAGAAGATATGGTCGAAATTTTTCAAAAGCATAGATAACTGCCAACATCTCTTTTTCAGTAGTGGTGTAATGAAATTGAGCACTATTCATTGTTTTGATTGCATAGTGTATAGGCTGAAAATATTTATCCTTACGTTGCCCCAGGACCGCCCCGATTGCATAGTCACTAGCATCACACATTAACTCAAAGGGCAAATCCCAGTCGGGGGCAACTAAAATAGGAGTCTCCGTTAACTTCTTTTTAAGGGTATTAAAAGCATCAATACACTCATTGGTGAAGATGAACGGGGCATCCTTTTCTAAAAGGTGGGTCAATGGTCGGGCTATTTTTGAAAAGTCTTGTATGAAACATCTGTAAAAGCCAGCATGACCGAGGAAACTTCGAATTCCTTTGACGGTCGTGGGATGAGGTAGTTTTGCGATAACATCAACTTTTGCTCTATCCACCTCAATCCCGGCTTTAGAGATTTTATGGCCGAGGACTATACCCTCTTTAACCATAAAGTGACACTTCTCCCAATTCAAAACTAGGTTAGTGTCTTCACACCTTTGGAGCATTGGTTCTAAATGGGAGAGACAAGACGAAAAAGAGTCACCATAAACAGAAAAATCATCCATAAAAACCTCCATTGTCTTCCCGATCATGTTTTGAAAAATAGCGGTCATGCACCTCTGGAACATGCCTGGAGCATTGCATAAGCCAAAGGGCATACGTCGATAGGCAAACGTCCCATAAGGGAAAGTAAAAGTGGTTTTCTCTTGATCGGGAGGATTAATGGGAATTTGAAAATAGCCAGAAAAACCATCAAGAAAACAATAGAACTCATTTCCTGCAAGACGTTCAATCATTTGATCCATAAAAGGAAGCGGAAAATGGTCCTTTCGAGTTGCTTCGTTGAGCTTTCGATAGTCGATGCAAACTCTCCAACCGGTAACAAGACGTGTAGGAATAAGCTCGTTATCTTCATTCGTTACGACAGTCATACCACCCTTCTTTGGCACACAATGGACCGGGCTAACCCACGAGCTATCAGAAATGGGGTAAATCATCCCAGCGTCGAGGAGTTTGATAACTTCATTCTTGATCACTTCATGGATTTTGGGGTTAACCCGTCTTTGTGGTTGAATGGAAGATTTAGAATCATTTTCAAGCAAGATTTTGTGGGTGCAAAAATGAGGGTCTATGCCCTTGATGACAGAAATTTTCCAAGCGATGGCATTTTTGTGCTTTTTAAGCATATCAACAAGACGAATCTTCTCCTCATCTTTAAGATCTTTAGAAATTATGACAGGGTATTTGTCGGTTTCTTCAAGAAAAGCATATTCGAGATGAGGAGGTAGGTCCTTGAGCTCGAGCTCAGGAGGATCGGACTTTTTGATTTCATTGATTTCTTCAATTTTCAAATTCATCAGAGGGGGAGAAGATGTCGGATCTTCGTTTAACAATTTTTCAAGCAAAGAGAATATCCCCCTCGGGATCAAAATCAGTAGCATCATCAATTTCCGAAGAAATTGAATTAGTAGAAAGACAAGCTTCGATCTCTTCCAAAATGAAATCACTTCCCTCAAACGGAGTAAGGGAAGGGGAAGAGTCGGCAACAATCGGTTCAGAAGAAGGAGTGGGATTGCCACTTGAAGAATTTTGTGAAAAACCGAGTATCTCTTGAGAATACTCATCAGAAACTTCATCAATAATATCGATTTTGTTGATGGTCATGGGTTCATCGGTGGAGGAATATCTTGCTGTTTGGTCTAAGTTGAACGTGACGGCTTCATGACCATCTCGCAAGGTAATCTCTTCATCGTACACATCAATCAAAGCATGGCCCGTCTTGAGGAAACCTCTTCCGAGAATGAGAGGAACCCTTGGATCGGGATCGAAATCGACAACAACAAAATCAGCAGGAAAGTGAAATTTTCCCACATTGACGATGACATCCTCGGCTATGCCTTTATGACGAGAGGTAGAACGATCGGCAAGCTCGAGTGTCATACGTGTAGGAGTCAAAGCGGGTAAAGACAACTTCTGCCAGACGGATAACGGCATAAGGTTAATGCTAGCACCTAAATCGGCTAAGGCGAAGCATTGAACCATTCCGGGAAAATTACATGGAATCAGGAACTTGTCGGGGTCTTCAAGCTTTTTGGGAAGCTTCTTAAGGAGCACCGCTGAGCAATTCACATTCAAGGGTGTAGTCGACATTTCATACAATTTATCTTTATTATTCAACAAGTTTTTAAGCATTGATGAAAACTTTGGCATTAACACAACAGCATCAGCAAGACTCAAATCAAAGCGAATGTCTTGAAACATCTTAAAAAACTTTTCCTTTATCATGTCATTTTTATCTTGACGTTTTTGCTCATTTAGACGAAAAGGATAAGGAAGATTAGTTTTAACTGGTTTATCTTGTTCAAAAACAATTTTCTCTTTTCCTTTAGTCACATTAGCATTTTCATTTGAAACTTTTTCTTTTGACACATTTACATTTTCTTTGATCGGTTGAACCACTGGAGGTTGGATGTTTTCGGTCCTTCCCTTGTTAGTAGGAAGTTCCGTATCCTTTGTCGCCTCGGTCTCACGGTCGACCACCTTAGGAGGTAAAGAAAACGAGGTAGTCGGCACCGTGGGTCCTTCGTACGAAACACCACTTCGAGTAGTAATTGCTTTCAAGTCACCACGTGGATTATGAATCGTATTACTTGGAAGAGAACTCGACGATGACGGTTGATTCATTTGAATGAAAGTGCTCATCATTTGTTTAAGTTCATTAGTGTGTTGAGATATGGACGTGTCGATCTCTTTCTTAAGTTCAACTTTCATGTTGTTGATTTGGTTTTGCATTGCTCGCATGCTCACGTCATTAGTTTTCATATAATTTGAAAGCTTAGGAGAAGGTGACACTTGTTGTGGTTGTTGATGAAAAGACTGTTGGGGTGGAGAATTTTCATAATTTTGGTAACCTTGGGTTTGATTGTAGCTTGTTGCACGGTTTTGGTTGTAACCTTGGTTTTGATAACCTTGGTTATTTTGAGGATAACGGTTTTGATTAGTTTGCACGGGTGGAAATCCGGGTGGCCCCATTTGGTGGTTAACAGGTCTAAAACCTTGGTTTTGAGTAAAGTTAGCGGCTGCAACGTTAGCATTACCAACTTGGCCATCGGTGGCTTGACAATTGTAATATTGATGGGGACCACCACAAATCACACACGCTTCAGTAACAGCTTTAACGGGCTCGGGTTTCTGGTTCTGGTTCTTAAACTCTTTCATCATGCAACGTACAGCATCGGTAAGTTCGGCCAACTCCGATGGTTGGGCCGATGACGAAGAAGAAGGAGCAAAAAACGTTACTTTCGAAACATTCGGTTTGTTACGAGAAGTAGGAACCTTGGATTTGTTCTCGATGATAGTAAGAATATCCCTTGGCGTACGATTCAAGATATTGCCACCGGCGGCTGCGTTCAAAGAATCTTGATCGTTTTGAGTTAAAGCGTTATAGAATGTGTCGATTTGGTGCAATTCGGAGAAACCATGGTGAGGACATTTTCGAAGAAGATCCTTAAAACGTTCCCATGCCTCACCAAAGCTCTCATCAAAACGTTGACGAAAATTGGTTATATCATTCTTTAGGTTGGTTGTTTTGGATGGGGGAAAGAAATGATTAACGAATTTTGAAACAAGCTCTTCCCAAGTGGTAATGGAACGAGGGGGTTCTTTTTCGAGCCAAATCCGGGCTGCCCTCTCGAGTGAAAATGGGAATAACATCAACTTAATAGCATCGTGAGGAACCCATTAAATTTCATGGTCGAAGTTAACTTGTTGAACCAACGGATGTGTGCGTGAGGATCGTCCCTCTCAAAACCGTGAAATTGGTTGGATGTGACAAGTTGAATCAAACCGGTTTTAAGTTCAAAATTCTCGGAAAGTATCGGTGGTAAAACAATTGCATCCCCATATCCCTCGGTGGGACATTGGAGCAATTCTTGCATCGTTCGTTGGTCGGCCATCTCGGTGATGGGATTTTGAAGATCACGTAACTCGGGTACGGTCTTTTGTTTCCGCCTACGACGATTGCGGCTAGTCGGCACTGAAGAAGAAGAAGACTCGTCCAAGTTAGACTTAGAACGAGTAATCATACAAATTAAAACACAATAAAGTGAAAAAGAAAGTTGAAATGAAAATCTTTTTGATTTTTATGTTTTATAAAAGAAAAAGGAAAATCTTTTTGGTTTTTTTATAGGTTTTATAATTTTTTTTGTTGTTTTTATGTTTTTGAGAAAACGTTAACTTCTAAAAGAAGGTTCTTCAAATCACAAGTCTCGAACGATCAAACGACTTAATTTTATCAACCGCTCCCCGGCAGCGGCGCCAAAAATTGATCGTGGTAGAATTAAGCGGTGAAGCTTAAACACGAGTCGTAGTCCCAACGAGGGTTGAACTGATCCAGTCAAGTAAGTCGTGAGTTATGTGAAGTGAATGAGTTTAAAAGATGAGTTTGTTTTTTTTACACTCTGAGAAAACTTTTAAAACTTAAGAACACTAAGGTAAAAGAAAACGTGTTTAAAAGAGATAGAATTAACAAGTAAAGAAAACATAAACTAGATTAAACTAAGGTAAATGAAATTGAAATTGTAAATGATAAAAGAAATTAATAAGGAAAATGTTTTTGGAGTTTTTTGATTAACGAAAAGAAAAGTTTAACTAAAATAACTATTGATTATAAACGTAGTTTAAGAAGTTTACGAAAATAAAACTAAGCATAACAAAGCTTAAAAGAATAAAGTTCAAAAAGGTTTTTATAAAATTTTGCAAGAGTTCCGTTTGGAAGTGAACGAAACAAGACCTCACTTGTTAAGACAATGAGGTAATAAGTTGCCTAGCTCGGCGTAGAAGTTAAATGATATTTGCAAAATCCAAATTCAAACCATACTCGCAATTGTTAAAACTGAAATTCGCTAGACCAAAGTAAATGATACTCGCAATCTTTTGAATCTTACTCGCAATTAGAGACCCTATACTCGCAACAAGAAAACTAAAATTACCATACTCGCAATTCAAATTTTGATACTCACAACTTTAAAACAATACTCGCAAAACAAAAGGTCTCTTACTCGCAATTCAATTGAAATCCAAACTCGCAAAAACAAAAGTCAAACTCGCAAAGAAAACATGATCATACTCGCAAAAACTTGGACATACTCGCTAAAAAGAAAACTAGATACTCGCTAACATGAAATCAATACTCGCAATTTATGTTGCCAAGATGAAACTCGCAATAAAGTATTAGCTTACTCGCTAAAATAAATTGATACTCGCTAAGAAAAGGGATGATACTCGTAATTGACAAACCAAACTCGCAAGGATTTCTAGTTCATACTCGCAAAAGATGAACCTATACTCGCAAAACCAAAAGACCAAAAGTTATACTCGCTAAACCCTAGGTTTTATACTCGCAAAACATAAATATGAATCTGTGACAAATTTTTGACGTGAACAAGAGATTGAAAAATAATAAAAACTTATAAAAACTCTTTTAGAAAACTAATTTTAATGACAAATAAGCTTATGTATAAGCCAAATAAGCCACGAACCAATTACAAGCCCTAACCCATATATTTGTTTTTTATCTTTTTCCAAAATGAAACATGCAAAGGTGACGAGTATTTATAAAAGCTTTAGTAAAGATTTACAATAACAAGAATAAAATCAAAAGATGTAAAGACTTTGAAGAAAGATTAAGATGAAGATGACAATAAGCTAAAGAAAATAAGACATGAAAAATAAAACTTGCATTAAGAAAATAAAACTTACACTAAGATTCAAAAATAAAACTAAAGACTAGCTTCCAAATGAAGCCACCCATGGGGTATTTGTCATGCTAGGGGGAGTCCAAGTTTGCCTTCGTGTACATTTTGCCCTTTAGACTTTTACATCTCATGAAAACAACACATAAACTACATTACAAGACTACTAAACGTTTCAAATACTAAATGTAACTACTTGTAACTTTGAGGCTTCGTGTTGACGTGTTCTCTAAAAGTCTTCAAAGAATAAAAAGGATCACTTGCTCAAACTTGGACGGTTTTTCTTGTAGATATCTTTGAATATTGATTAAGTGTCTCTTTTATTTTCTTGAGCTTCTAAGGAATAATTTCGTCGTCACGGGCTTTTCTTAGGCAAATTTCATCATTGGCTTGTCTTTAATACTCTCTTCCACATCTCGTGCTCGTTCTAGGCCTTTTGGTTGATTTTTATGTTGTTTTTGCAATATCCTTTCCTGCACAGTCACAAACACAAAAGCACGATATCTTTGGCGTTTAACGTTAGTTTTTGGTCTTATAGAGCCTGAAAATGGTGAATAAAAGGTATGTCAATAAGCACATACCACCAACCAAGACAAAGGAGTGGATTCTAACTATACGTGACGCCCTAAGAAGAAGATGTGATGTTTACACCTGGCGGCGTCAGGTGTTAATATTCCTAGGCCGTCAGGTGTAATGCTAAAGAGTGACGGCCCAGAGCAAGTTTACAAGTGATGACGTCAGAAGTAGATCTAGGCCATCCGAGAACCCTAATGGCGGCGAGATGACGGCGTCAGAGCGTATAAGCTGACGCCATCAGAGTGTATTTTCTATATATACTTTTCTATTTTTCATTCATTAGTGTGCAACTTTTGGGAACAAAACCCTAGACGATTTTGACAGCTTTTTCAAGGGATTTTCACCCTTGATTCTTCCATGTTCAATTAAAGATAAGTCTCCATTCAAATTAATCAATGTGTCTATTTGTTGGTTAATTATATCTTATGCTTGTCTTTCAATTAACATGCTAGGCTAGATTTATCTTGTGTTTGCTTAGATCTAATGAAACCTAACTATTGATTATTGGTTGTTGGTGTGTTATTAATTGTATTGGATGATTGTTTATCGATGTTAGGCTTATGAAAAATAGCCAACCTCCTATATGGTAACGTGCTTGAACGTCTTAAGAAACATGAACCAATGCGTACTAGGTTTTTATGGTTGTATTTAATGCATGAGCGAATTCTAATGATCCCATGTTAGGAGCTTCTAGCAGGCTCGACATAGGAGTGAAGTAGGTGCTTATAGAGTTGGGGAAGTACGTACGCCACCCCACGAATGGTATTAAGGAATACACCTGTCATCCACGCAATTAATACACACTAATTAACCGGTAAAAGATAAGTAGGGAGTAAAGAAATCTAAGTAAACACACTTGTTTCCATATAAGTTTCACAACCTTTTATTTTCTTGTTATTTTATTTTAATTGCAATAGTAGTTTTTGGGTTAGTTGACTAGCAACTAATTCCGCCCACTCCTTCAAACCCGAGATTTTACTTGCTTTAAAAAAAACTATAAAAATACAAAAATAATCTTCCTTCACCCTTAGACCTATTAGAGTAGTTTTTCATACCTAACGAACACTATTCCCTGTGAGAGAACGATCAATCCCCCGTACTTACCACTACACTATACTACATCGGTCAGGTACACTGCCTGGTGGGATTGCAAGCTTCTCAAGATCCCTTGAGAGGTAAAACCTGTTGCGTGGTCGCAATCCCGCGTATCAAGTTTTTGGCGCCTTTGCTGGGAATAGTTATTGTTTAGGTTGAATTTTTATTTTATTAGGTCTACTTACTAGATTCCTTTCTAGTGAGATTTTTTTTTTATTTTTCTAGGATTTCTTTAGTCTATCTATTTTCTTCGTGTTTTTGTTCGTAACCATTACCATTCGTCATCATGGAAGGTGGTAATATCCTCGATCCCAACAACCCACCACNATTGTTTAGGTTGAATTTTTATTTTATTAGGTCTACTTACTAGATTCCTTTCTAGTGAGATTTTTTTTTTTTATTTTTCTAGGATTTCTTTAGTCTATCTATTTTCTTCGTGTTTTTGTTCGTAACCATTACCATTCGTCATCATGGAAGGTGGTAATATCCTCGATCCCAACAACCCACCACAACCAAATCAACCTCCTAGAGCCCGTACTTTAGGAGAGTACTCCCGTCCTAGCCACCATGGCTATCAAAACACCATTGAGCTCACCCAAGGAGCCAATGTCACTCCCTTGCGATCCGACACCATCCGGTTGGTGCATCGCGGATGCGCATTCCATGGACTTCGTTCCATAGACCTTGATGTTGAAACTAGAGAGACTACCCGCTTACGTCTCTACCAATTCTCTCTGCGAGACCATGTTAGTCAGTGGCTAGAGCGTCTACCCGCAGGATCCATCACCTCTTGGGATGATCTCACAACTCGCTTCTTAGCTCAATTTTTCCAACCGGAAAGAACTACCAAGCTAAGAAATGATATCTTGGCGTTCCAACAACGTCAAGGCGAAACCCTCTACGAGGTATGGACTCGATTCAAGGACTTACTCCAAAAAGTCCCTCATCATGGCATAGACCTTTGGCTCTAAGTCCAAATCTTCTATGACCATATCAATCTCCCCACGAAGCAAACATTGACCAAGCGGCCGGTGGTAAGCTATGTGATCTAAGTGCTGAAAAATCATGGGATCTCCTAGAAGATCTTGCTCTCTATGACAACGAAAGTTGGAATGATCCCTGTGATTTGAATAAAACAGTCAAGGCAATATCTTTTCCTTCGAATAATTCAAGCACTTCCGACCGTAGGATCATAGAACTTGAAGACCAAGTCAAGTTTCTTATGAAATCCTACGAGACTCCTAAACCTTCAAGCCAAGTGAACAAAATCACTTCTTCATGCGAATTATGTAGTGGTCACCACGACACTCGTGATTGCTTGGAACTACCCGAACAAGCTTTTGCGGACTACGCATCCTCGCGTACCAACGGAGCGGGAGACAAGTGGTACACTTTCAAACCCGAGCCAAACCCTTACGGTGACTCATACAACCCCTCATGGAGAAATCACCCAAACCTTAGGTGGAAGCAAAACCAAAATGCACAACAAACCAATTCTTCCAACCCACCTAATCGCTTCCAATCCAACAGTTCCTACCCAAACCGAACTTTTAACAACAATCCTTCCAACAACAATGGTAGTATCAATAATCTCGAAGGATTGATGTCTCAATTTATGGCATCTCAAGAAGCTCGAATAGCTAGATTCGAATCCGAATTCAATCAACAACAAACGGAGATGACCAATAAGGTAGACAACTTATTGAAAGCCCTCAACAACCAAGTTCTATCACCTCCACATAAGGACGCTAGGAACACTAATAGCGGACCCCAAATTAAGGACCCTTCTTCATCCAAACAAGTCCATTTCGTTAATATTGTCACTATTAAGCCAATCCCTAAGAATGAAATAGATAGTGAGCATAAGGAGGAAGTTAGGAAAAATGAGGATGAGGTTAAGGAAGTAGAGGTTGGTAAGGAAGCTAAGGTAAGTGGAGTAGAAGAAGTAGATGACGAAGAGGACTACTTCAATAAGTTGCCTACTAAGGAAGAATTGTACATACTATAAATCTATTCAATGACCCCGAGACACCATACTGAACACCCCAACTCGGATACGGCAGCTGACAGGCTGGGGGGTATTACGCAAATAGAAACCAGGCACATTTATAGCTAACGACCACAACACGGGACGTTTATAAATGTTGCAAAACATATCATTCGAATTACAAACCATTTAGAGTACAAGGACTCCTTAAGTCAAAGTAGCAGCGGAAAAAGTAAATAGAGTTGCAGCGGAAAAATAAACAAAGTTTACGCAACAGACAGTAACAAAGACACAAAAGGTTTTACGAATGAATGACATGCAAAATAAAGATTGAAAGATAGTAAACTCCTTGACAGAAATGCCTCTTCAGGCGCTTAGCCACTCCACCATGCCCCAAGTATCAAGCTTCAAAGCTAATTATTAATATCATTAGTACCTGAAACATATGCTTAAAAAGTCAACACAAAGGTTGAGTGTAATCCATAGGTTTAAAATAATAAGATTGAGCATAAGGTTTTAATCATAAGATATGAGCAAGAAATGCAAATATCAGGTAATCAAGGTAACAACCAATGTATAGAGGCATCCCTGTGCATATAACATTGTTGATGATGCTAAGCTCATGACACGCAAAACGTTAACCAACAATCATAGTATCAATATAACCGTGAAATTTCATAATATAATAGTGCCCCCAAGGCCGAGTACTTGCCAATTACCCGGCAAAATCGAATATAGTACACCACAATTTTCCTATCCAGTAAAAGGAGTGGGAGGGTCAATTCCTATAGGCCTATATCCCTATATTCGCGCTCACTCGCAAGTGATTAATGGTTCATGATCTGAGGGTCTAGCAATGGCAAGGCAAAGCTACTTAGCACATCGTCAGGAAAGCATACCAATCAGGAAAGCATACCAAAAATACTTGTGCTCAGAAAACATTTAAAGCATGTATCTCACCCCATGGGTTTATAAACATTTAATAGATAAAAAGCGGGGCTATGAATCACACCTTAACAATAGCAGGAAACGAGATATATCAACCAATCAAATAATGCGTCACAACAAATAATCCTCAGCACAACCTAATCAATATAAATATCATAACTCAGCAATGGTACTCGAATATTACAATAAAAAATGCTTGAATAAAGTTTTATAAAAGACAATGGCATTTGAAAGAAAGTAGTTTTCAAAAAGTCTCGTGTGGAAGAAAGATAGAAAAGAATAAGTCAGCGAAACGACAAAATACGCAAGAAAGACGAATGAATACTCGAAGAATGTCGTCGAAAAGAAATGGAAAGAAAAGAAAAGGAAATAATGACACATTC
>LBNU01024702.1:16101-29791 GCA_014162995.1 Artemisia annua | reverse complement strand
TTCGGGGCTCAAAACGACATAGGCAAACGGACTCGAATACATTAGAAATTGCGCCATTGTTCACGAAATAATTTTTCCAATAAGCATCAGAGCATAAACTTCAGAGTTTTTCTCAAACTCAAAAAATAAATCAAATAATTGGCAAATCAATACAATTCGAGTTTTCTAGGTGTGCTGAGTCAGTCAAGAATAAATTCGTTTCCAATATATCTCACGCTTCTCAAGCCCAATTTAACATGCATTAAAAAATTTAAAAGTATCTCAGGTACGAAAATAGAAGTTTGGCTAGAAATGTTTTAGGAAAGAACCAGTGTTACCCATACTTCCTAGGTAACCCAATCATCAAAACCGGTGACCCTACCAACCTTAACATACCATGCAATATAGGTCACTTGCATGTTTGGAAAGCTTACATAGATCTTAAGTCTCCCATAAACATCATGACTAGAGCCCACTACAATCTTATAATGAAAAAACAACTGGGAGTTAGGACATTTCCTGGCATGGGGTGGGTGAGCAATTTTATAGGAAGAGTTAGGGGACTACATGTCTACATAGGGAATTTCATCTATATCGCCGACTTTGTGATTGTTGAGGATATTCGCCCGGTAATAGATGCGTGCTTAACTCAAGTAGTTTTTGGAAAGCCGTTTGTTGAGACCTCTAAGATGAACTATAACCCATCTCTAGGGATAGTTAGATTCAAGGACGAGACTGATGATGTAGCTTACCAAATGCCTTATAAGATATAGCAATACCGACTCTTGACAAACCTTGAGAAGGAGCACAAGCAAGCGGTCTACTATAGGAATGATGAGGATAGAAGTAAAGGAGTGGACTATGTCATGAAAAGGATATTCGGTTTCTACAAGGATTGTTTGAAATTAGGACCGGATTATAAAACCGGACAAGAGGAGGATCTAGAAACCGTGACCAACAATAAAGTCACGTAATGTACGGTGACTTTGAGTCTAGCTACAAGACTCGTTAATAAAGAAAAGCGCTTCTTGGGAGGCAACCCAAGCTTTATTTGCTTTGTGTTTATTTAGTTGTTTGTTTGATTTTATTTGTTTCCGTATGTATGTTACTTTTCTTGTTATTAATTCATGCTTCAAAAAAACTAACTTGTGAAAATGCTTTATTTTGTTTTTAACTTCGTCTTAACTACATATAAAGGTATTTTGCAAAATATAAGTGTAAGGGAAATCTAAATCGGTTTATAAGAAAGAATGAACATGAATTATAACAATGTAAATTAACATACATATTAGTACTTGTTTGAGTCAAATGCTTGTATCGAGTCATAATGATATTTTTGCAAGAATTCCAGGAAGTGATGTATAGTTTTTCCAGAAATTTTCCGGAAACTTAACATGAGGATTCCGTCAGATCATTTCGGACGGCGTCAGGCCTTACAACCTGACGGCGTCAGGCAGTAATTTTCTGAAATTTTTGAAAGTTTTATTTTTCTTCTGGAATCATAAAAAGTTTGGTTAACTCTCTAACTTATAATCTCCAGGAATTCCGCAAAAACATTCATGCCACAAGCATTATATCCTATTATAGATTATACCGCCGATTTTATGCGAGGTTCGCTTTTATTGTTTTTTCAGGTTAACAGGTTATTTTGGACAAGGAGATGATTTATATTTTTTGAAGGGAAGCTTTGAGCGTTCATCTTTCTTGGAAGAAGATCTAACCATGTTACCTCACTATCCACACCAAACGAATCAGGGGAGTATTTTGTTTCATTCTTTCATTTTCATTACTTTTACATCTTTTATGTGAACATTGGGGACAATGTTCGGTTTAAGTGTAAGGGGGTAAATGAAGACACCTTAGAGAATGCAATTGCGCTTGATTTTTGTTTGTTTGATAGTAAATTTGTAATAAAACCGAAAGAAATATTTGTTAGGGCAATTTTAGCGCCAATTTAAAATTTTTTACAGCATTTAGAAGTGAAATTTTGGTCCTAATAAGCGTCTCATGGATAGGAAATTATATGACTAGCACAAAACCGTACCACTAAAAACATTTTCCACCCCAAATATGTGAGGTTCGCCCCTAGAATTGGTAGGAAAAACATTTATGCTATGATGTGTGTACCGGTAGCACTTAGATTCTAGAACTTGCGTTAGGACCATCTCAAATCCACAAGTGAGACTACATTCGTGTAGTTAGATCTACTACATGATAAGAGGCATTAGGATTAACCCCTTGTTTTACACCCGTGTTTTTGTTATAATTACGTTGGCTACATTGGTCAAGTAATTCTCCCACACCCTTTGCGTTGTACCCATTTTTGGTACACGATACCCCTAGTACACCCCTCAGAGCCTATCTTTTCGTTTCGACCTTTGAGCATCTTACTCAAAGTGAGAATTTGTTACACCCCACTTAAATTTACACCCAAATCGCCTTAGCCTACCTTGTATACACTCATCTTTAGTGCAGTATTGTGACAACATTTGTGTTAAACCCTTTGTTAATTATCTAATTGATTACATGGTTGCTAAGTCAAGTCATATCTTGTACATATTGTTTTGGGACGATTGGGACTCATGGGTAAAGTACTGGTTTAATGGAGTAATGGGGAAGAACAACATTATTACCCCCATATGTGCGAAATATTTTAAAAGTACTCCAAGTTTTTCGATTATCCTAATTCGAGTCATTAGATTAGTCATTTGTAAAGTATGTAAAAGTTCAAGTGTAAGGGGAGAACCGAGGCCCCTATGATGTATTATTTTGGATGGTAGGGCAAGAGTGTATGCAAATTAAAAAAAATAAAATAAAAAAAAATCAAGAAAAATACAAAAAAAATGAGAAAAAGAGAAGTAGAAAAAACATACGGACTACCATCCCGTTTTCTTTTTATGTTTATTTATGTTTTTGTTATTTCATTTTTAGCTTAAGTTGAGTCGAGTCTTGGCTTAGCAACATTGTATAGTACATGTATTTGATCATTATAATTAACTTGCCACCAGTAAAATACCCTTTATTCCAACCAAACCGTGTTTATCATATCCCTACACCTTACATTACAACCCTTTGGAAAGCCCTCTTCGATAGTTTATCTTAGGTGCTTACACCTAGTGGAGGAGTAATTGATCATCTCCCAAGCCTATGGTAATCTGTTTGCTATGACAGGTAGTGAGTGACTTTATTCCATTTCCAATGTAGTTATATAGGTTTATAACATCCGAGAGATGAGAGTATCTAAACACTATTTGTGAGGTGCTAGTGTATGATTTCTGTGCTTATTATGATTAGGATTGAGTAACTATTTGTTGTAATTACTTTTATATTAGTGTTAAATGACCCCTAACTCACATTTTGATTGGAATAAAAGCCTATTTGCTTGAGGACAAGCAAACCTCAAGTGTAAGGGTATTTGATGAGGTGAAAAGTGTACCCATTTTAGGGGGTCATTTAAGCCCTAATTCGTGTTAATATGATCAAATATTGCCTTAAATAGTTCTTTTTGTCATTTTAGGTACTTTTGAGAAGAATTCTGGAAAACACACAATTTTGGACGTTTTTGGAGCATAAAGTGAAGAAAACGACAAAGTCTCAAAAGAATGCTGGAAATCCTTCCTGACGGTGTCAGAGTCACAAGGTAACGCCGTCAGCCAACCAAGACAAAGGAGTGGATTATAACTATACGTGACGCCCTAAGAAGAAAATGTGATGTTTACACCTGACGCCGTCAGGTGTTAATATTCCTAGGCCGGTTTAATGCTAAAGAGTGACGGCCCAGAGCAAGTTTACAAGTGACGGCATCAGAAGTAGATCTAGGCCATCCGAGAACGCTAATGCGGCGAGATGACGGCGTCAGAGCGTATAAGCTGACGCCGTCAGAGTGTATTTTCTATATATACTTTTCTATTTTTCATTCATTAGTGTGCAACTGTTGGGAACAAAACCCTAGACGATTTTGACAGCTTTTTCAAGGGTTTTCACCCTTGATTCTTCCATGTTCAATTAAAGATAAGTCTCCATTCAAATTAATCAATATGTCTATGTGTTGGTTAATTATATCTTATGCTTGTCTTTCAATTAACATGCTAGGCTAGATTTATCTTGTGTTTGCTTAGATCTAATGAAACCTAACTATTGATTATTGGTTGTTGGTGTGTTATTACTTGTATTGGATGATTGTTTATCGATGTTAGGCTTAAGAAAACTGGCTAACCTCCTATACGGTAACTTGCTTGAACGTCTTAAGAAACATGAACCAATGCGTACTAGGTTTTTATGGTTGTATTTAATGCATGAGCGAATTCTAATGATCCCATGTTAGGAGCTTCTAGCAGGCTCGACATAGGAGTGAAGTAGGAGCTTATAGAGTTGGGGAAGTACGTACGCCACCCCACGAATGGTATTAAGGAATACACCCGTCATCCACGCAATTAATACACATTAATTAACCGGTAAAAGATAGTTATGGAGTAAAGAAATCTAAGTAAACACACTTGTCTCCATATAAGTTTCACAACCTTTTAGTTTCTTGTTATTTTATTTTAATTGCAATAGTATTTTTTGGGTTGGTTGACTAGCAACTAATTCCGCCCAGTCCTTCAAACCCGAGATTTTACTTGCTTTCAAAAAAATATAAAAATACAAAAATAATCTTCCTTCACCCTTAGACCTATTAGAGTAGTTTTTCATACCTAACGAACACTATTCCCTGTGAGAGAACGATCAATCCCCCGTACTTACCACTACACTATACTACATCGGTCAAGTACACTGCCTGGTGGGATTGCAAGCTTCTCAAGATCCCTTGAGAGGTAAAACCTGTTGCGTGGTCGCAATCCCGCGTATCAGGCAGCAAGATCTATGCTTGTTGACTCTAAGCTGCCCACTATGTTTTGGACTGAAGCAGTAAGCACTGCTTGTTATGTCTTGAACAGGGTATCTATCACTAGGCCCCATACCAGGACACCTTATGAACTTCTGACAGGGAAAGTTCCTACCATTGGTTACTTTAAACCATTTAGATGTCATGTGACCATTTTGAATACCAGTGACCACTTACAAAAATTTGATGGGAAAGCTGATGAAGGGTATATTGTTGGCTATTCAGCTCATAGTAAGGCTTACAGGGTATATAATATGTCTGCTAAAAGAGTAGAGGAAACTCTAAACCTGAGATTTCTTGAAGAGAAACCTAATGTTCAGGGTAGAGGTCATGACTGGTACTTTGACCTTGATTATTTAACTGACCATTTGTGCTACACTAGATTCAAATCTAACCAATCTGCAGGTACACAAGAGTCCCCCTCTAACAATGCAGGTGCCCTGGATGATGACTCAGATTGTGATTCTGAGTGTGATGAACAAAAAATTGTTGTTCCTTCTTTTCCTACCACTAACAACTTTTCAGGTTCTCAAGACAAAGTAGCTTCTGGTGTGGATGATTCGAGTTATGCAGAAGATCTTGCTAGGCTTCAACAGCAAGAACATGCAGCAAATGAGGAAGCAGAAAGGCTTGGCTTTGAGTTTGCAAAAGATGCTGAGGCACTCTTGAGGCAAGCTGCTCTTGACACCCGCAGAAACCTGGATTCTGCTGATGGTTCTCCTGTTGCTGCGGTTAACACCACTTCTGCTGGTGAATCTTCTGTTTCTGCTGATACTACCAATTCAGCTGATGGTTTTTCTGCTGGTCCTCCTAATTCTGCTGCTTCATCCATTCCACCAAAAACATCCCTAAGCTTTAAAGAGCCATTCACATGATTTCCAAACCCCACAGATCTTGGTAATCATTAACAAAGTGCTGGCATCTTCAACTCCTCTTCCTATGATGATGATTTTGCTCCAATTATAACCAACCTTCAGTCAACTTTAGCAGTCAATCCCAATGCAACTAAGAGGATAAACACTATTCATCCTTAATCCAATATTCTTGGAGATCCCAATGCCATGGTTCAAGCAAGGAGTATAGTGAAAAAGACAAAGTTTGGTGAATGTGCTTTTATCACTTACATTACTACACAGAAAAAGGGAGAATCATACAGACCAACAACATTGTTTGTTTGCTTGTTTCCTATCTCAAGTTGAACCTACCAGTATTGCTCAAGCACTTGCAGATCCAAGTTGGGTAGAGGCAATGCAGGAAGAAATGCAACAATTCAAAAATCAGGATGTTTGGGTACTTGTGGATCTTCCTGAAGGAAAATATGCAATTGGTACTAAATGGATTCTCAAGAACAAAAGGGATGCTAGGGGCATTGTGGTCAGAAATAAGGCTAGACTAGTTTCTCAAGGTTTCAGAGAAGAGGAAGGAATTGATTATGATGAAGTCTTTGCACCTGTGGCTAGAGTTGAGGCAATTAGACTGTTCTTGGCATTTGCCTCCTATATGGGTTTTGTAGTTTATCAAATGGATGTGAAAAGTGCTTTCCTCTATGGCAAGATTGATGAGGAAGTCTATGTCACTCAACCTAAAGGATTTGAAGATCCACAGAATCCAATGAAGGTGTACAAGGTTGTGAAAGCTTCATATGGACTTCATCAAGCACACAGAGCATGGTATGCAAGATTGTCCAACTTTCTTTTGGAACATGGTTATAGAAGAGGTGCTATTGATAAAAACCCTCTTCATAAAGAAGAATTCTAGAGATATCATTCTTGTGCGAGTTTATATGGATGATATCATTTTTGGTTCCACAAAGGAAGCTTTTTGCAGGGAATTTGAAGCTTTAATGAAGAGTGAATTTCAAATGAGTGTTATGGGGGAGCTTACCTTTTTCTTGGGTTTACAAGTGAAGCAAAAGCCAGAAGGGATATTTATCAGCTAGGATAAGTATGTGAAAGACATTCTCAAAAAATTTGATTTTGAGAATCTAAGGACTGCAACTACACCTTATGAAGCTCCTAAGCCTAAGAATCAGAATGAACCAGATGAAGTTGTGAATGTTCACTTCTACAGATCAATGATTGGTTCACTTATGTATCTTATAGCTTCAAGGCCTGACATCACATTTGCAGTGAGTGCTTGTTCCAGGCATCAAGTCACACCATTGACTTCACACCTTAATGCCGTTAAAAAGATCTTTAAGTATCTTAAAGGCCAGCCTAAGTTAGGCCTTTGGTACCCAAAAGATTCTCCTTTGCTGTTGGAAGCCTATAGTTACAGTGATTATGCTGGTGCCAATCTGGATAGAAAATCCACTACAGGAGGTTGTCAATTCTTAGGGAGAAGGTTAATTTCTTGGCAATGCAAGAAGCAAACCATTATGGCTACCTCATCTACTGAAGCAGAGTATGTTGCTGCTGCCAATTGTTGTGGACAAGTGCTTTGGATCTAGAATCAGATGCTTGATTATGGGTACAACTTTATGAACACCAAAATCTATATTGATAATCAAAGCACAATTTCAATTGTTAAAAATCCAGTTTTTCATCAAAGAACTAAGCACATTGAAATTACGCACCATTTTATTAGAGATGCTAATGAGAAACACTTAATCCAGGTGCTTAAAATTCATACTAATAACAATGTGGCTGATTTGTTAACAAAAGCTTTTGATGGGCCTAGGTTTAACTACTTAGTTGTCCACATTGGGATGGTTAACCCCTGAATGCTTTGTTTGAGGGGAGGCATAAGCCTAAGGGGAGGCATATGCCTCTGGGGAGGATTTATGTTGTAAAATATGTATTTTGTTATGATTTGGTTCACTAATTCTGTTTTGCAGGTTAATTGTTGTATAATTTGTATAAACTAACTATTATGTGTTTTAGTTTGTCTTGTGTGTTTTGCTTTCTGTGTTTGTTTTGCAGAATTGATTTCTGCTGATGCACTGGATTCTGCTGATGAATGATCAAGTCAGTGGAATTGCAGAACAAATCAGTAGAATTGGACTACAAGCCAATGGAATTGAAATCAGTAGGATTGAAATTTCATTGATTAAAGGAAATTACATGGGATTTAAAACAAAGACAAAACAAACAACCCACCTACACCATAACCTAGCCTAACACCTACCCAAACACCCTACCAACCCTCTAATCCTTCTTCCTCTTCCCCATGTCCTTGAGGTCAACAAACTTCGGATGTTGCTAGTTGGCATATGGTGTATACTATGGCTGGCAAAGTTCTGTATATGTGGGCAGATGTTATTTATCCTCTTACAGCTGGGGTTTTAAGACAAATGTTTGATGTGAAGTTGACTGTTCCTACATATATGGTGGGCAATGATATGACTCATGCAGAACAACTGGTCCACACCATGAGGAGGAATCTACTTGTCGAACAAGAATTGGCATCTAAGTATGGCATTCATATTGAGTCTTCTATGGGGTAATTGCTATCAGTGTTGTTGTCTACTTTTATTTTTTTTGTTTTAGTTAAAAAAAATTTACTAACACTTCTTTGTAGAATTGTCACTCTTCGTTGTATACAGGTTTATATGGTTATCAACTCACCATGATGTTGACTGTTCCATCAAAGAGTTGGCTAGTCCAAAGGGTACAGCTTTCGTAAAGACACATCAAATCTGTTGATAGCTGTAATGGTTTGCTAAAAGCCATAGGGTACTTCACTCACCCATGCTTAACTGCTGAGAGTGAAATGGTTTTCAATTCACCATTGATCTTATCCTTTGGACATCCAAAGAATTGGCTAGCCCACAAGTATATGGCTTGTGGTAAAGGCAGTGGAAATCCATAATTGGTACTCAATTCACCAAGGTAATTTCTTAACAAAGGATTAGCTAGTCCTGAGCAAACAGCTACAGGTAAAGACATGTCAAATCCGTTTAAGGCTGTGATGATTTGCCAAATATCATCAGGGTATTTCAACACACCAATGATTCATGTTCTAAGTGTTGGACTGGTTACTAGTTCACCAGGGTGATGTCATGATTCCACCACAGGACTAGCTAGCCCAAGAGTGAGTAGCTACTTGGTAAAGGCTTGTCAAATCTACTCATGTAGCTGTTGGTTCTGGTTGCTGCTGACATAGGGAAGTTGCTGCTGGTTCCTTGTTCTTCAGAGATGGTTACTTGTTGCTGCTGATATAGAATTAGTTGCTGCTACTACTTTATTTTGCTGCATATGATAAAGTCTCAATCCTCACGTTCTGAAAGTTAAAGATCTATCAAGAATCTTGAAGTTAACCATGTCAAATTCAAGATTAGGGGAGGATTGTTAGGAATTATTGAATTCTGCTGAAGAATACTGTTGACAGGATCTGATATGTGCTTATTCACATACCTTTTATTCACCATTATTAGACTATTTTAGACCAAAAACTAACGCTCAAAGCCAAAGATATCGTGTTTTTGTGTTTATGACTGTGCAGGTAAGGATATTGCAAACACATCATGAAAAGCAACCTAAAAGCCCAAAACGAGCACGAGATGTGGAAAAGAGTTTGAAAGTCAAGTAAAAGATGAAATCTCTTGTGAAAAGCCCGTGAAGACAAATTATTTCTCAAAGGCTCAAGAAAGTAAAAGAGACGCTTAATCAAGCTCCAAGATGATTATGAAGTTAAACTTTCTAAACCCGAGCTAGTGATCACTTTTATGCTTTTGAAGATCTTTGGAAAGCTCGTCTACACATCACCTCAAAGTTACAAGGACTCAAGTTGTAGTTTTAGAAAGATAAATAGCGTCGTATCTCTAGTTTATGCTTTGTATTTACAAAATTTGGAAGACTAAGGGGCTAAGTGCAATTTGTAAACAAGGCAAGCCTCCATGGCTCCCTTAAATACCCTCCCCTAGCTTCATTTGCACTAGTTAGTTTTTGGTTAGCCTTAGTTAGTTTCTAGTTTTCTTTCAAGTTGTAGTGTAATTTTATTAATGCAAACTTTTATTTCATGTCTTAGTCATTTTACTTTGCTTATTTCATAGCTTATTTCAATCTTTCTTTAATTGCTTTTCATCTTATTCAAGCTTCTTTACTTCTATCTTGATCCACAATAAGCTTACATAAGTCTTGCACCACCTTTGCATGAAAAGAGATTTTCGTGCCTAATGATTATGACTTGAGCTTATTCGGGTTTTGTTAGCTTGTAAAAGCTTATTTTACGTTTTCCTTTAGCTTATTATCAACTTTTCAAATCGTTTCTTTTAGCTTTTCAATCTTCCTTTTGCGTTAAAACTAGCTTTTTAGTTACAAGCCCTAGAAATATTACGAGCTTATTTTGGTTTGTTACGTTTACTATAGCTTATTTTGAGTATTGGTTTTGCTTATTAATGAGTCTAAATAAGTTTTCATTTAGTTTCCATTAAGTTTCTACGTAAAAATATTTCTAGTTCTTAAAAACATTAAATAGCGACTAGGACATTAGGGTTTAGAGAGTATGGGGTTTTCTAAATTGGCTAGCGAGTTTGGTCTCTAACCTAGCGAGTATGGTTCCTAGTTCTAGCGAGTTTCATAATGATCTAGCGAGTAGCGTTTTTTTTCCTAGCGAGTATGAATTATTTTCCAGCGAGTTTGGTTCTTTTCTAGCGAGTAGGGAAATTTTTAGCGAGTATGCTTTATTTTACCTAGCGAGTTTCATCATGGCTAGGTTTAAGCGAGTATCATTTTTGTACTTAGAGAGTTTGGTGTATGAAACCTAGCGAGTATGATTTAATAGTAGCGAGTATGAGATTTTGGAAAACCTAGCGAGTTTCAAAACTTGGCTAGCGAGTAAGGAAAGTGTAAAGTTAGCGAGTATTGTCTTCTAAATGTCTTAGCGAGTTTAGTTTTCATTTTGTGTCAAGTCTTAGTTTTTCTTGTGTCGTGTCTTGTTTGTTCCTTAAGCCGAGCTAGGCTTATTTACACTCCATCGTTTATCGAGTGGAGTTTACTTTTATTAATTTCTTACCGTTACTCTGTCGAATTTTCTTTTAAATCTTTTAACTTAGTTTATTTTTATTTTCACTTCTTTTATTTTCTTTTAAACATTTTCTTTTCTTTTCTTTCATTTATTAAATTTAAAAACCAAAAACATTTTACATTTCTTATTTCGTTTTCATTTCTTTTATTTACTTTATCTTTCCTTCTTTCTTTTATTTCTTTTTATGTTTATGTTTTCTTATCTTACTTATTTTAATTTTCATTAGTCACGTCTTACTTTTATTAACTATTAAATAACGCTTTGTAGTTTAACTAAAACCAAATCACCTCTTTTAAACCAATTCACTTCACATAACTCACGACTCGAGTGACTAGATCCATTTCAACCCTCGTTGGGACTACGATCCGTGGTTTACAAGCTTGCTTGCTAGACTTTAACGATCAATTCTTCTGAAGCTTTAGTGGTTTCTGCTGATAGGGTGTTCCTGCGGATATCCGGTTTCTGCTGATTTAGTCCATCCGTAGTAATGAGATAGAACGGATATGCTTTGTTTATTTTACGACAAGATATATAGAATATCTTTTATAGTTTTATGATTATTCGTTTCTTGTAAGAAGGTTTAGGGTTTCTTGTAGTATAAAAAGAACCTACGGTCAATGCATTATGTACGAACTCACATTACAATCAATAGTGATTAATAGAAGATCCATAGAGGATCAAAGTGTTTTAGTTATTTGTTCTTGTTCTTGTATTTGATTTTCCGCTTAGAATACAAGTTATACAGAGATTCTCTTATAGTGTGTTGTTGATTACATTGGCATACTATCGATCCACACAGGCTCAAAGATCTATCAAGGTCTGAGTTTCAACAATATGCATATCAGTTTTATAAATTTTTATCACCCTTATATACTTGTAGTGAAGTTTTATAATGATTCTCGAGATAAATCGTTTAATAAAAACAAGTAAAACGTGTTTTTAGTTCCAAAAACCCTTTACATAAGTTGCTGAATTGAAATAAATAACGACTTTAAATGAGCGTAACTTCTTCGTTTATTGTCCAATTTTTGTCATTCAAAGCCCTAAACATAGGTAAAAATATCTATTTTCGAGAAATCATTGTCTCGGTTTGTGAAATTAGGTTTTAAGTGTCCATTAATACTCAAGTAGTGGGTGTCCTAGTTTAACAGTTTCACGCATAAATTTTACTCAATTTCATGAGGCCATAACTTCTTCGTTACTTAACCTCCTTGAGTGATTCAAGTTGCTGATTTTAGGTCTAGGTCTATGCTACAAAAGCTATAGCTAACATGTTTCTTGGTTTGGGGTCTAAAGTGCTCATAAATACGCATCAAGTTTCGAACTCAGAAACATAACTTTCCTGACACCCGATTTTGAGTCAAATGTTAAAAATACTAAACAAATTCCAAAATTATAAAATTTGGGTAGGATCTACCTAAGACCTTATATTTAACTGTGGTATAAAGAAATTTGGCAAAGGTTAATTTAAAGTGGTTAAATCATGTACACAAATCGATTGAAATTCTGGGCAATATTAGGGTTTGTTTCAACTAAGTTCAAATCAAGTTTTTACACAACGAGTACATATTGGTTATATGAAATCATGCTATACAAGTTAAATATGAATGTAAATAACTATGATGGGACGCTTAAGTGAATTAGGAGAGGTGCTGGTCAAGAAATGCACAAAAAAAACAACCAGAAATCACTAGAAAACCCTAATTTTAGTACCTAAACCCTAACTTCTTGTAAAACCTTAACCCAAATCGCTTGTGGGATGTATTTGCTATCGAATTTTTTTGTGTGCAAGTTCATCATTTTAAAAATTAAGAAACCAAAAGTGATGGAGTTTAGCTAGATGAATCATTTATATTTACATATCGTTCATATTTATTTAGGCTTTCGACCGGTATCTTGAATTGTTATTTGGTTGAAACGAATGTTTGACCATTAGAAAGCTATCATGTGGAAGATATAAAATAATCATAGTTTAGTAAGTTAAATCCGGAGTTCAATTTGTATGGGTGTACTACTGATCTTATATTTCAATCGTATTTGTTCTTCTAATTGCATTGCATGGGTACAAAGCTAATTTGCTAGGAAAACAAGTATTAGCTATTTAAAGCTAAGTAAAATACAAAGCGTATTTGAGCCTCACCATCATACTAACAATTCGGCAATTTACAAAACTATTAAAAAAAAAAAAAAAAAAAAAAAAAAAACGGTGGAAAGTCCAGATAAATATGAGAGTTCTTTTTAGCAATTATAAATGAGAAGTAAATAATAAAAGTTGATGTATATATGGAATTGAAAAAATCACATCGAGGAGATCATGCTAGATTGTTGTCAATTATTACTTGCCATACTATTTGTGGCAAAACCGAGCAACATATGTCACGTGTACATGTATCTTAAGTGTACAATAGGTGTTGGGAATTATATTTATTGATTTGATGATACAAAACAAGAAGAATGAAACATAAAGGGCTTAAAGTGATAAGAAGGAATTCTACAAAAGATGGGAAGGACTTGCTTGCAAAAGAAGTTTTATTTATTAGTCCTTCGTAGTATTTTGTAAACCCTAATATCTCTCTATATAAAGAGACATAGGGCGTAGGATTTTATTATTCAAGTCTTCCACAATGTAGACGTCTAGTAGGTGTGTGTGTGTGTAACCTAGGCGTAGGAGATAAACGCCTAGGGTTTATTAGTGTTTTAGTTTAGATAACGTGTTCTACTTGATCAAGGTAGAACATGTTAATAAGTTTGTAATAGTTAAAGAGTATGATTATCAATGAAAAACCTTGTTCATAATAATGATTGATTCTATGTTTGAATATTCCGCCTTCAGTATTATGTGTTCCTAGATATAATATT